>SNQJ01S0091277.1:0-23440 GCA_010110895.2 Picea sitchensis | reverse complement strand
GCCTGCCTTGGGTTTTGAAACATGTCATAATATTTGTTGGATGTTTGTGTGCAGCTTCCGTCAGGTTCTCCGATTCTATACCCTTGCTTGAAAATCTACAAAGTATTTCAGTTATCAGTTCGCATCTTCTAACTTCATACTTTGGGGGGAAATCTATTACACCTCAATATTGCTCGCTTTGATAAGTGTCGCAAGTGTCGCATGTCCCTCACAACTGTCGCAAGTGTTGCATGTTGTTCACAAGTGTCGCAAATGTCAAATGGAGCATACTGCCATGATGATGACACCAAGGAGGCACTTAAAATACCTCAAACACCTGATTTGGAGGAAGAAGGATGATTAACTGAAGTCAACAATCTCTTGCCACCTGAAAAGATATCTTAAACTAGGGTTTTAAGGGAGAGCACTCCCCTACATCAGCCTTAGGAGCGCTGGCGCTCCCCTACAAGGTGCTAGGGAGCGTTATAGCACCAGATCACCCCTCTGAAGGAGCGCTACACATATTTGAAGTGCTGGAGCTCCCCTTGATCCTACTAGGGAGCGTTGTAGCGCCCTGATGCCCCCTTTGAGGGAGCGTTGTCTAATCTGGGCAGTAGTTGATCTGTTGAGGAGAATAAGGAGAGGATATTTCAAGTTTGGAAGGTAGTTGCATTCGAATTCCTGGTTCAATCAGAAGGTCCCTGATCTAAGGAGGGAATTCCTCAACCTACCCTAAAGATACCTCAAGAGGTTAAGCCTCTCTTAACCTATATAAGCAAGCTCTATGATGGTGGAAAGGGGGAAGAATTGCAAGCATGAAACCTATGATATTATAGGAAACACATGGTGAACTGGAGGAGAGTAGTTAGTGAAGATGCTATCATCCAGGTCATGGATCTTTTGAGCAAGGGTTAGACAAAGGGGACTTGACAAAGTTGTCACATTCGCATCTACAATTGTAAGTTATTGTTGTCAATGTTCTCATTAATATGACACACTTGGCCTGTTTCTTTCTAGTTTGTGTATGATCTTACATGAACTTATCTCTGATAGATAGATCTGTTTTCAAGCTAATATCAATAGAGTAGGAAGTGGTTGTATTATCGTTTGTCTACAGGGATCATCGAGGAGCGAAAGATTGGAGCTCAACTCAGAGCATGAAGGGACAAACGTCGGTAAAAAGGTACTTATGTTCTCCTTCCTCCTGATACATTAGTTTGTATAGATCTGAAAGGAAGTCAGTGTCCATGTTAAGCACTTTCTGTCTTAGAGTTAAGAGTCTATCTCTTTGAGGCGATCTACCTGTCTGCAGGGAGATTTTCCTTCAACAACCATAACTATAGTTTCCCTTAATATTTTTTATGGATTGATTTCAAGTATAGGTGTGTGTGAAATGATGTATAAAAGGAAGGAAAATTCATGGAGGAAAGTGAAATGATTAATGTCAACATTGTCCATATGAAAAAGAGTATGCAAAAAGTAAAGAAAACAAAATTGTATCCCTAAAGGTTGGAACCCCATAATAAGAGGAAGAGATACATCATGGACCATGTTACTACTTGGAAGTGTGAAGGAGGAAAGGTATCATGTGCTTAATAAATATTTGATCCAACAAAGGAATTTTTCATGGATAATACCATTGGAGAAGATTTAGATAATGAGGAGAATGAGAAGAACAAAAGATGGGACATTGTGATATCCTTATAGGATCATAGTTCATTAATGTAGCTTGAATTAATGGATACAAGTGGAGAAGAGGAATTTCAAAATGAAATAAAGAGGTTGAGGTAAGGGAATCTGTAGAGTTAGAAATGGTTTTGTCTTATTCCATGGGACATGCTATTACAATAAATAATGGCTCATTATGAGCCATTGGAAGAGGCCTCCCACTTATGATTTACAAAATGAGGAGTGGTTCAAGATTTGGATAAGGAGAGAAATAAATAGAGGTAAAAATTGATATTGTGCACATTCTAATATGGAATAAGCATAAAGGGAGAAATAACAAAGATTAGAACTGGCATGCAACGTCAACAAAAGGCCATTGTTTTCAATTTACATGACTAGTATGATGTAGGAGCATCACAATTGTAGACCCATAGAGAGCACAACATCAGAACCCATGTAGGAGCATTGTGTTTATCATCTAATAGTAAGAAATTCCCCTCTTGAATCAATGACCCTTTCTCTTATGGGGTCTAAAGATTCTTTTCAAGTTTGAAACTAGAAAGAGAGTGTTAGAGAAATCACTATTAATACATTATCCACTTGAAATTTGTGACATATTGAGGGAATATTCCTTGAAGAAGCTGGCAAGATAACTGGATGCTTGCCTCCTTTGAAGGAGCCTCCACATGATTATTTATAAGAACGTTTTGTGGAGGTGTAGGAGGTGTCCGCATTCCTCAAGTTAAAGGTGCATGTGGTGGTATTCTAGTGGTGCCCACATATGGTTGAGAGGGTATTTAGTCAACATATTTAATGTTAAAAGGAGTTAGGGGTAAATAAAGAAGAAAAGAGAGGGGTGCTCATTCTTTGAGCATTCAATCACCCTTGAAAAGAAAGGGAGAAGATGAGGAGGAGAGAAAAATGAGATATTATTGAGAGATAATAGAAGAGATATTGGGAGGAGAGAAGCAGTTCCAACACAAAAAAGGTTGGGAAATTCCTTAAGGGAATGAACTTACATCTTGTGAATAAAAGCGAAGAAGTTAGTGAAGATGAGGGTTCCTATATTAGTTACTAGGTACAACCCTTAGAGAAGAAAGAAGAGACACAATTCCAATTGCAAACTTGAAAAAATATAAGAGATTCAAGTGAGTAGAAGAGAACAAAAGATTGTTGAAGAAAACTAGCATTTAGGAGAATTTCATAGAACATCAATTTTTTTCACGTTGCAAGCCAAATAAGACTAAGAATGATTGGATTCATATAATGAAAAGGGATCATCCTTGTCATGTTATGTTTTCTTTGAAATTATGAAATAAATTATAGGCATTGATGCATGTAATTCTCTTATTGTTTAATAAAAGAAACATTGTATGCTTATTTTATTTCTTTCTAGTTTTTCTTGCATGTTCATGTTTATTTCTATTTCAAGGTTTGTGTTGTTACATGGATAAATATACACTTTATGTGTGTCTCATACATATAGATCTAAGTGCATTGTGAGTGGAAGAGTTCCAAAAGGTGAATATGTAGGTTTTACGTATCCTACACCAAGTTTAGTGCTGGATATTTTTCTCTGTATTAATGCATAATGAAAAATGGTTACCTCTCCTTGTGAATGGATGCTTTTTTTAATAAGTTTCCTTCAATATATTTATTAATCAAACAATCACCATGTAATTTTTTTATTGAGAGTAGCAAGGTGATCTACAATCCAGTATGGAGGATATGTTGTCATGTTAGCGTTATGTTAGACTAGCTCAGATAACGTTACATTAAACATTAAGAAAAATTCAATTCAATTCAATTTAAAAAAATAACAATAACAAAAATAAAGTCAGCTCAATATTTTTTTTTAAGCTAAAAAGGTAGGAAACTTCTATTATATCACAATATAGTACAAAAAGGGTCAAACATGGGGGGTTTCCAAAATAGGAAACCAGACCCCTTAACCTTGTTCAGAGCAACCAAGATCTTCAAAGTTGCAAGTTTTTATCAAAATTTCCAGAGATGAGCCCATAACTAAAGACTAAGAATAAGATCATATGGCCACTAACAATATAATCAGAGACAAAACAGAATAGACCAAAACATAACAGACTTTCAAAACCTATTGGGGAGATAGCGCCCGCTTAATCCCCCTCCCAGAGGTCCCGATGTGGTTCCCTGATTCTTGCTTAGCTTGGAGAATGACCTCTTCTTGGGGTTGATCGTCCTCTACCTGAAGTTTTTCATCCTCATCGTCGACCATAATTGGACATTGGAGAGATCCTGGAGGAGACTAGGTTGCCTAACCTTTCCCATGTTGATCCAAGCACTGATCTAGTTGATTAACCCTAAACTTGATATAGTGTCGAGCCCTACAATAAATCTCGAATTTTTCCTCCAAAATGTGAATAGCTTGGAGGATCTCGACATTCTCTCACCTGATTTCGTTAATAGCCTAGGCCACCAATGCCTTGACCATCCAATATGCTTTGATCATCCTAAAGTATTGGGTATCTCTGGTTCGAGGCTTCACTGGATCTGCCACCCACTTGGACGCTTCCTTTATTATCTTGTCTTCCCTGGTCATCCTGCATTGGGCTAGAACTCGATCCTCGATGTCGTCCGCAAACCGAATTTCACCCATCGAGCAATGGACCCAAAATCGCTCCTCGACAGCTCGAGCTTACTTCTCTTTTCTGGAGAGGCGACCTTGATCCATTGATGAGGAAGATTCCTTTTCATGGTGGCCTACCGAACACCTCTTATTCTTCTTGTTCCAACGACGGGCCATTCTCCCCCCAGACCTGATCCTACTTTTCAGATTTAGAATCGATAAAAATATTGGAAGAATAAAAATATGAGAGAAGCTCAATACGAGGCTCTTGTATAACCTTCCCTCATATTTATCCCTGAAAACCAATGCATTAAATTTACTGGGATATTAATCCTAGTTAAGGATCCTACGCCTGAGGTACATCTTGCATGTTTCCATAATAGGTAGGTGTTGTGACAGACACTACAAACCTCCATTTTCCTTTATTCTTATTTCCATATCCTTTCGAAAACAGAGCCCCTCATTTTTTTTTATGCTTAAGAGATTTTTTCTTTGGTCTTTCTCTACCTCAATATCCTTAGAGAAATTGTGTTTTCCTTAAGAAATCATTCTAACTCCTATGATTCACGTCGAAGGAGTTTCTCCTTTCCACACTAATTTCCCTTTCCCATCGCATGAGTTAATAATAACTCCTTAGATTCATATCGGAGGAGTTTTCCCCAAGATTTTTGGTGTTATCAGAAGACTTTGATACAAGTCCTCCAATGAACATCGGAGGACTTTCCACTAAGTTCTCTGATGTTCATCAAGGAACTTGTCCTCAGGTCCTCCAACTTCAACCACCCCACCAACCATGCATTTAATGTAAAAGGATCTTTGATCTATATAAACGATGAAAAATCGTGTTTTGTTATACGACCGAAGAAGACAAGGTGAGAGAAGTTGCCAAGAATTTGAGCGCACCAAGCCATTTTATTTAGGCTCATATCTTGTCAGCACCCCCCACATGGTGCTAGATATTCAGGTAAGGGGATATTTTCACAGTTTTCTAGGGTTAGGGTTTCTTACTCAATATTTCTCCCTACTTCATTTTTCTTCTCCATGTCGTTCCTCAATCAACATCTTTCCCTTTCCTTAATCTCCTTCACGAATTGTAGTTGCATAATCATTTGAACCCTGACTTGTCTTCATAGACATTTTCCTTACACAATTTTCGAACCATGAAGACGCCTCTAGTTGACAGGATCTCCATCTGAACCCAACCCCAGACTCTTTCCTAGCACGAAATGCTAAAAAACCCTTAACCGTTCCCTATCAAACCCTTGAGATTCTTGTAATCGAGAGTGTTTCAGGTAACTCCTCTGACTCTATCAAAGGAGTTATTATTAACTCCTCCAATACAAATTGAGGATTTCTTATTAACTTCTTCGATATGATCAGAGGAATTACAATTAACCACATTGATTTTCATAAGATTTTGGGAACTCAGACGCAAACTCCTCTGGCGTGCTATTGGAGAAGTTAAAACTAAATCCTCCAATGCACATCAGAGGAGTTGTTCTTAACCTTTCCAATCAAATCCTTTTCAAGCAAATCCTAAAAATCCTCAGAGTACTTAGTACGAACTCCTCCGATTTGCATCAGAAGAGTTAATCTTTGGACCTCTGATTTTTCCTTTCAAAGCTCAGTTTTCACCCTTTCTTTCCCAATTTTTTTACCAAATTTCTCAAGCATGCCTACCATCACTTTGATATATTCATAGGATGATTCTTTGTACAATAGTAGTCCTAATGGTTCCCATGGTATTTCAAATTATTTAGTTTCATTGAATTGCATATGATATCCTAATATATGCACTAAGCTTGTCTTTTGTGGCAGGTTCAAGAATGTCACCTCGAAAGAAAACACCAGGAAAGGTATCCGAAGTGGAGACCTCTGGAAATGCCCAACAAATAGAAGGAGAGACAAAAATACTCGGAGCCACATATGATGACATGTCAGGATTTCTAGAGAAGGATGAAGAAACACTGAAATGGGGAGAAATATATTATATGTTCAAAAAAATATAATTTCTCCACTGAAGCCGAAGATCCATATGAGCTTCAAGTTTTCAAGAATGTTAGGAAATTCGGTATCTTCATAGTAGAAACACACCCAATGGTATTCCCTTGTGTGAATTCCATCTCATGGATTCTGAAGAACATTGATGTAAGCAACATATACGTATGCAACGCAAGGAAAGAACCCATAGATTCAATTAGACATGAGAATTTGGCCAAGTGATATCATATTGAAGAGGGGATCAAAATGATGGATAATAAACTCCTCAACAAATTAGAGTACAAACCTAAGGACATGTTCCCCAAGTGGTATAGGGAATATAAGAAATTTAAGTATAGACCTAAAAGTGGATACCCCACGAGTGCCTTGAGAAGAACCTACCAGTACTTGGTATCCATGTTGTGCAAATTGTATGGGAAATCTGACACGACATAATTATCCCTATCTTATATGCCTCTAATATACTACTACGTAGATGCAGGTACATCGTTCAATTGGGATTAGATCCTATCCGATAACCTCATTGCAGTTATCTCCGCGGTGAGGCAAGCCCAAACCAGAATGTTTACGAGATTCGATATGTCCTCGTACCTCCTGGAAATCATGTGCACAACTCACAAGTACCCATATATGGGGTGGAGTTGGCTACATCTGATCCCGCAATCCATATATACTGTAAACGCTCTGGGAATAAAAATATTGTATGGAGTATCAAAGGATATGCAAACACTCTCTGGATCCATTATACAAGTTCATCTTCTTCACCCCTCCTCCATGCATGAATGACAAATCCATGGAAATTATAAGGATAATTTTGGATTGGTACCTCGTGGAACACGATACTTATATAAGAATATATGGCGAAATGAAACCACCCCATTTTCTTCCCCAGTTCGTGCCTGACAAACTTGTTCTCCAAGAAGTGGCATATCAGAACATCATACATGGAGTTGGGGGAACGTTATAATGACTAAATAAAGTAATATGGCCTCCACTTCCATTTTCATCAAATTTTACTTTAGTCTCACATGACTAGTTTTGGATTAGTCAACAACCCTAACTTGAAATAATCATAACTATGTATTTGTAATGAATAAAGATCTGAAAATAGTACACAATGTTCTTCAGTGTGTTTTATGCAATTCCTTCAGGTGTCACTACTTGGAACCTCTCAGAAAAGGATTTATAATAAAAATGACATGCCTTATTGAATTTTTTCTTATTCTAGAGAGCGAACTTGTAGAGCATGCCCCACATGGAATATTAGTTGTATGGATCTGAAAATTGTACACAGAATACTACATATTGTAATCTAACCAACACATTTTGTCTTACTGAATTTGGATCTTTTATGAAGAAGTTATGACTTTTTTACCCGAAACACTTGTTTTAGACTAGTTTCAAGACTAGCCACAAACCCTATTTTCCACGGAGTGTAACTCCAAAAATACAACAACCCACAAGATGAAATTTATATCACAACTACTTGGATATGTTTCCTCAATGACCTCCCAATTACACAGAATACTACATATTGTAATCTAACCAACACATTTTGTCTTACTGAATTTGGATCTTTTATGAAGAAGTTATGACTTTTTTACCCGAAACACTTGTTTTAGACTAGTTTCAAGACTAGCCACAAACCCTATTTTCCACGGAGTGTAACTCCAAAAATAAAACAACCCACAAGATAAAATTTATATCACAACTACTTGGATATGTTTCCTCAAGGGCCTCCCAATTTCACGGTCTGAATCATTCTAGAAAAAAAATTATTGCAAAAAAGGTGAGATGACCTGTAAATAACATACCTTAGAAAGCATCATCAAAAGAATTTATCCTCCCTTGAATTTCGGCCTTCTTTACTTCACCTTCCCTCTAAAATTCGTATTAGATATCCTTTGGTTACCTCAATCACTTGTAGATATTCAATATGCTCAAGTGTGATTAAAATAAGAGAGCCTTGCCTCTTATTTATACTTTCACGTAGCTTCCTCAAGGGGTTACCTTTTAACCATCTTAACCCACTTTCATTATTTTAGGGCTAACCCACTTCTAACCACTTGCCCACTTAGTAATTTTTCCATTAACTTTATTATTTAAATAATTTATTTTGCATCCTCTTTGACTTANTTTGTCACTTCACTTTATTGTTTAAATAAGCATCTTTGCAAGCACTTTGACTTCTTTGACCTTTTGGAGTTTCAAGCGAATCATATGAGGGTCCTTCAACTTCGTAAGGCCATAACTCTCAAACCATGAGGAGTTATGTGAAGTTCCACATACCACCGGAAATGGCATGACATGTACTATCCATATAGAATAGTATTACCTGAAAATATATCAAAACTCATACCATTATCCATCAAACAAACTTGGGTCCATTACCCAAAACTTTGTGATACCAGAATTCGCTACCAAACTTTCTTCAAGGGTTGACATCAATGACAAAGGGTTGACATCAATCTACAATATCACTCTCCAATGGTTGACATCAATGACAAGCAAAAATCCATACCAACTGTCCATCAACCTAAGCCAATTGTTTGGCAATCCCCCCCTTTGGCATTGATGGCAACACCAACATTGATGGCAATACTTAGTCATGATAACATCCATGCTTATACTCCTCATCAATGTTTCTATCTCTCCCCCTTTGACATCAATGAAAAATGGTATCTCCCTTTGGGGCTGCTCTTTCTAACTGAACTCTCCTTGGGCTACTCCCCCTGTCTACATGCCTTTGTGCTCTCTCTCCAAGCATTTCTATCCTGCATATGATAAATCTCTCCCCCTTTGTCTTCAATGGAAACAGTATCTTTCCATCCGGGTGTTAGAATATAATGGATGTTCTCATTTGACCATAGACAATATCATTATTGTCACCCAACCATAGGCTGAAGCCACCTCTGAGCACCTTAACCTTGACAAAGAATCATTCCGGAAGCAAACCCTAGGCTAGTTAGCCAAACAGAGGGTGGAACTTATTTATCCAAGGATAGCGCACCAAGCAAGAGTAACAAGAGTTGATCAAAAATTCCAAACCATAACCAAGAGAGAGTCCAAGCCAAAACCGAAATCTGCTAGTTGCAGCAGCCGCAACAACAAATCTCCTCCAGACTTGCGCACAAAATTGACAAATTGCAGTGTGCACAAGTGTTGATTCTGCAATTATGAGAATCCTGGCCAGAATGAAGACTGGCCTCCTGTATTTATAGTATTTCTGGAAAACTACCTGGGCCGACTTCTCATTTTGGGTACTAATTCTTTAGTATATAATATTTCCTTTAGTTGACTTCTTCTCTTGGAGGCTAATAACCTAATACAAGTCATCCTCTTGAGCCAACTTGTCTTCTAGGATTATTAGACAACTAGTTAGGGTTTCTTCTTGCTTCTCGGAATATTCTATTCTCGTCAGGTTTACACATGGAGGTAAATACCTCCCGTAGCTACCATAATATCAACACTCCCTCCTAGCTAGGGAGGTATTGAAGGTAATGGTATTGAGCACAAACATACCATTCACCTAGTAGCATCAACATAGTCGTATAGTCTATCTCATGATTAGATCATGAGCATCATCATCACTATCAGTGTCATCAATTGCATCATCTCTTGAAACCATACTCCATCTGAGTAATCAGACATGATACTGGATAAGTCACTCACTCCACAGAGTGACACAAGAACCATTCTTCTAATCCAGACATATGTCCTAGAAGAATAAATGTCCTGGACCATTTTCCATCTGGGCAACCTCTATCCATTGATCATCCATCTAGCTGATAATCATTTCCAACACTATTGATAGTTTTCAAGGCAATTGGAACAATGTCATTCAATAGAACACAACTATGTCTATCCATAGTAGTACAGAACTACAATCCAGTGTGATGCAGGAGCATCTCCCACATCAAGCGAGCCAGCGCGGAAGACAATCGGACAGCTGGACAAGCCAGCACAAATTTTGAAAGTGCCTTGGAATTGTTGCGCGATCTTAAATGAAAGCCATTAAGATGAGACGCACTTGTAAATGTAATCGAACCTTGAGCCTTTAGCTCTCGTCCTTTAGTAGATAGACGACATTTAAGGTAGTTAATGCAAGTAGGTAGAATTTTAATTCTAGATTGGACAGTTTCTAGAGCGCAAGAGGGAAACGGGATATAGACACCCTCGTTGTGCATTTGTATTATTATTGAAATCAGAGGAAGAAGAGCAAGAGCACGCAGAGAGCTGAGTAAGAACACCCATGTACAAATATTTGAATTAATAGAAGAAGTTGATTCAAACCCATGGTTTTGTGTTTGTTCTCTGTGTATATATGCTGAATGCTATGCTCATGAATATTTGCTTCCTGTTATGCATTTACTTTACATGCTATGTATGAATGATTTCTTGCTGAGTGTTTGAAACCCGAGACAGGAAGTAGAAGAAATGAGTTTCAATTGTTTCTCTATCTGAGCAAGGATTCCTGCAAAGAGTGCAGTTGAAGTCATCCGCAAGGAGCGCATTGATAGAAGGCTCAGATAGTTTAACTCTTGTTCTCGTTCACCCAGAAGTGAAGTTGGGCACAGGAGCCGTGCAAGGAGTGTGCAGGCCAAGCTAAGCCTCAGGGTTGCGAACCTGAGTAAGAATTGAAAGACTGATGTTGCAGGTGTGCGCAGGGTTAAGAGGATTCAAACACTTAGGTGTGTTTGAGGATTGTCACAAGGAGTGCACGCAAAAGTCTTTTCCAAGGATCGGAGTTGGAGAAAGCTCAGGAGGGAGAAGGCCTTCGAATTTGTTGAAGGACAACGAGTCGAAGTTGTGCTTTGAAGGTTGGTAAGAAGCATTTCAAGTTTGCATGCAGGTGGACGGGTTCCGTGGAGGAACACATAGTCATTTCGCAGATTTCTCAAAGGAGGAACAGACGATCAGCATTCTCCGAGGAGAATTCGCGACATCCCGTGAGCCGACAGATCTCACAAAAGTGCAGGGGAGATACCGCAGTATTTTCGAGAGGTTCAAAGCTCAGGAGGGGCAGAGCCATTGATTCGGGCCACGAGGGTCGTTGGATCTACACATATATCGTGTATCGGGGTTTCGTGGATTAAACCTCCAAAACATTGCAACGGGAATTGCGAAATCACGATACGCGATATCCCGACAGTTAAAGGATAGTGTGGGCCACAACGGGATTAGTGGAGGATAGGTGGCACATCGTATCGAGGTTCGGGGAAAGTAAATTCCCAAAACCTTGGCATTAGGATTCATGATCTCGCGAAGTCCGAAGTCCCGACGAGATAAGGGACTGTTGGAAAAGTCAAAGCCGCGAGCTCATCGGAGTTTCGGCGTATCGGGGTTCAGAGGTCGGTAAAACAAATTGCTTGACATCGCGAGTGGCGAAATTGCGATAGCGGAGACCCCGACAAGAGAAGGAGGTCAGCGTTGACTTGCATCGGGGTTCAGGGTTTTGAGAATCCAAAACACTCGACCCTTGACCTCGCGATACCGCGAAGTCCGATCCCCCGATAAGTAAAGAGAGGGGATCGCGCGAAATATTTTGTGGGTGCAGATTTCCCGATAGGGAAATAGAAGAATAATTGAGTTCTTCGGGCCGGTTGAAGAGAGAGGATCCTGTGAGCAGATGTGCTAGTAAGAGCGTGCCTACGTCACAGTGGTACACTTCCACACCAAGTAGCACACATATACTTGATCAGTGACATATATTCACAATCAGTGGAACACATCCACCAAAGTAGTATACATCTACTGTCTAGAGACAAACCGTCTCCATAAAAATTATATCATCTGATATCAACCTGCACAACAAACATTTTTATGATATAAACTAAATCATCTAGGCCATTCTTCCACTCACATCTGTGAGATCTGGAAGAGCATCTTCCCTCAGAAGGTAAAACATCAATGATGATATGTCTGGACTATTCTTCTCAAGCAAGGAAGAATAAATGTCTTGATTTCTGAGCCTGGAACATTCACTTATCGGGGTCATTCCTCCGGCACTAAACAAAGTGCAACCTAGAGAGAATGATTATGCCCTAGGGAATGCATGTCCTTGATTGTTNATTAAACAAAGTGTAACCTGGAGAGAATGAATATTCCCTAGGGAATGACTGTCCGAACCATTTCCTAAGGAAATCACTGTCCTGCACCAACCTCCAAAACAGACCATTCTTCAAAACTTCTCACAATTGTGAGCTTCGAAAGAATGATTGTCCGACAAGGTGGACCAGTCTTCTTGACCACTACTGAGAGTAATAGTCAAGAAAAGAGACTATCCTAGACCATTCCCCATGTTGACCACAAGGGGAATCGCTTTTTATGGTACATCAACAATCCATCGAACCATTTTCATTACAAAAATGACCATTTGATTTGGACCATTTTCCGAACTGAAAAATGCCCGTNTTGTCCATAAGTCAATAACACATCAATGCTCCCTCCCAACCTGGGAGTCATCTCTTCCTTTTTCAATAAGGAAGTCATCTCCACGAGCTCCAGCTTGAGTACGCAAACTCTTTCATCTTGGACAAAAGTTTTACCAAAATGTCTGCTTATATGCTCATCTGTTGAGATATATATTGGAGAACCACTTTCTCCTTTCTGGAATTCATCATGAATAATGTAATGCTTGATCTCAAATGTACTTCGATCTTTCTGGGACACTGGTTTTCTCTGAAGGCTTCATATAGCTCTGATCAATAAAGTATAACATTGTTGGATTCATCTTTGTTTCATGCTAGCTCATAACATCGTGGCAAGGGTCAAACTGGAACATATCCGAGTGTTACTTCTTCTGCCATCATGAGAGTTTGTCATGGATTAGCAATCCATCATCCTGAGCTTCTAAGTAACCATTCTGATACAATATCTCTGTTATAGAAAAAATTTCACCATGCCTTTGCTGTGCATTGGAGATTCTTTATCAAGTTGTCTTCTTTCATTTGCATACATGGGTTTCTTTCTGGTATACCTCAAAACCTTGAGGTTTCTCTACATATTCTTTTGTTCAATTATTCTAGAGAACAGTCCTTGCATTTATCTGATGTAGACTCCAGCCCATGGATATTGTGGATGATGTAATGGCTCATGTAGAGGTATTTCTAGTTTACAGGAACACATAATCATCATAGTCTTCTCCCTCCATCCGGGAGAACTTCTAGTTCTGGATCTCACAATGCTTTCATTTATAAGTATTCCATACATTGTTATTCATCACAAATTTCATTCCTTCTGCTTGATTGCTTCTAGAGGGTTTATATCAAGCTGGTAGTCTTGTGATTCTCGATATAATGACTGGTTGTTCTATATTTTCTTTCTCTCTTGGAATCTTCATGTTCTTCTTCATGTTTCTCTATAGCTCTTGGGTCCATGGAGTTTTCTTATAGATTCTATGCCCTAAAGATTCCAACTTATTCCTTTCATCATAGGATCATGGATGTGGATGGACAACCAGGGATACTTTAAGGCTTTTTTTCGAAGAATACTTCTTCTAACGTCAAATTGAACACGTGTTGCTCTTCATGGTTACTACCATTGATGGGAACATGGATAGATACTTCATCATCTTTAGTGGATCATATTTTTTAGGATTATCTCCCTCCTAATCCTTACTTCATGCATGAATAAATGCTCTTCTTTTGGAAATAGATAATTGAATCCCTCCATCTAGGAGATTCCACACTTTTGTCTGCATCCTTATTGCCTTCTGCAAAGTGTCACAAATCTTTTTCCAATTTCCTCTTGATTGCTGACTTCTTTCTGTCTTTACTTCTTCTAGGTTTCTTCAAGATTGATTATGATTTCAGATTATCTTGCAGTTGTTACTTATGTAATAGATTCCACATGAATTGTTACCAGGGGTTGTTGATGTACTTCATCCTTTCATGTGTATTGCCTGACTTGTAGTCATTGTGATAGCAAGTCCTTATTTGTTGATCTTCTAAGAAATAGATATGCAATATATGTACATAAAACATGTTATGTACAATAAATATGAAGAGTATTGTTATCTTGTCTTAGAAGAAGAAGTATGTTTTGTCCTGCTTGGCCTTCTTTGGAGGTTCCATTTCTTCGACAACTGATGCTTCATGTGTTTCCTTCCTTTTCTTTAGCTCAAGACAATGATTCTTGTAATGACCATATTTTCGACAGTTGAAGCATTGTATTTTTGACATATCTTTCTCTTGATTTGGCTTTTTCCTTGAGCCAAACTTCCTTTTATTCCTGAAATTCTTGAACTTTGTTGTGAAGGCTTGATCATCATATTTATTTTGGGGTTTCTCTTTTGCACTGATACTTGATTCTTCTTGTGCACAACAAGTCCAAAGTTCTTCAAATGTAGGATACTCTTTCCTTGTGTTCATGCTTATGGAAAATGCATCCCATGTCTTGGGAAGACCATTGAGTACTATATTTACCGGTTCCTTCTCTGAGATGATCTCTTCAATAACTTGTAGTTGATCTCTTAACTAAGAAATCCTTACAAAGCATGATGTTATGATGTCATCATCATTCATCTTCATGTCACAGAGCTCATTCTTCAGACTCATTACTTGTCCAATGTTTCTGACTGAGAAGAGGTTTGTTAGGGCATTGTACATCTTCTTAGATGAATCAAGATGGGAGATGTAGGGTATCAAGTGGTATTTTATATAATCCACTATGATACTCATGGAATTGATGTCATTGTCTTTGAACTTCTCCATAACTACAACGTTCTGCGGTTCCTTCTCTTTTCTTTCTTCAAACTTTGGTTCCACAATCTTTCCTTTCATGATATCCAACACTTTGTTCTTGGCAAGGATGAGATCAATCCTTGTATTCCATGCTCTAAAGTTAGAAGCCCCTTTCTAACTTGTTTTCTGACTTCATAGAGTAATTCATGGCTGCTTTGACTTGGTCAACCCTAGATTTGACCAAAAACTCAAACTTGATGTTTTGGCTTGCTGAGAGTACCAAGAGATGCGCTAGGCTAGAGCACACTAGTCTATCTGGAAATTAGGCCAATCACTTAAATTAAGGTTCCTCAATGAGAGGGTTACGGTTTCTGCATCTACACCTGCTACTAACCCTAGCGACAATGCTTTAGTAACTACTCCTGCTAGAAACCCTAGCGACAATTCTTCAATGAGCTTAGTATCCTTATGGCTATGCTCCCTTCCAGTGGTTAGACTGAATGAAGGAGGTGTGGGCCCATAACCTGTTAGAATATAATGTATGTGGTCATTTAACCATAGACAATATCACTGTTGTCACCCAACCATAGGCCGAAGCCACCCCCGAGCACCTTAACCTTGACAGAGAATCATTCCGGAAGCAAACCCTAGGATAGATAGCTAAACAAAGGGTGGTGCATATTTCTCCAAGGATAGTGCACCAAGCAAGAGTAACAAGAGCTGATCAGAAAGTCCAAACCATAGCCAAGAGAGATTCCAAGCCAAAACCGAAATCTACTAGTTGCAACAGCTGCAACATCAGCTCTCCTCCAGAATTCCGCACAAACTGGCCAACTGCAGTGCACACAAGTGATGCTTCTATAGTTCTGAGAATCCTGTCCAGAATGAAGACTAGCCTCTTGTATTTATAGTATTTCTGGCAGACTTCCTGGGCTGACTTCTCATTTTGGGTACTAATTCTTTAGTATATAATATTTCCTTTAGATGACTTCTTCTCTTGGAGGCTAATAACCTAATACAAGTCATCCTCTTGAGTTGACTTGTCTTCTAGGGTTATTAGCCAACTAGTTAGGGTTTCTTCTTACTTCCCAGAATATTATATTCTCGTCAGGTTTACACGTGCAGGTAAATACCTCCCGTAGCTACCATAATATTAACCCCAGGGTTGCTCCCCCTAACTGACCTATCCTTGGGGATACTCCCCCTGACCAAACTCTTCCTAAAAATGAGCACCCAACCTGAATTGTCCTCTTTATGGTGTTTCCTCATTCATTTTGGAGTGGAAATTACTCTGAGTCTCTGGAGAAAATACTCAAAGGCCTCCCTTGGAAGCGGTTTTATAAAGATGTCTGCCACTTGTTCTTTTGTGCCCACATATTCAACTCTGATGTTCTTCTCTGCAACCTGTTCTCGTAGAAAGTGATACTTTATTGGAATGTGATTCTTATTGGAGTGCATCATCAGGTTCTTTGAGATACTGATGGTGCTTACATTATCACAATATATTGGAATGGGCTCATCATACTCAACCTGTATATCTGTCAAAGTTTGTTTCATCCATAGAACCTGAGTACAACATCCTACTACTACAATATACTCTGCTTCGGCTGTAGATAAAGATATTGATGATTGTTTCTTGCTTAGACAATATACTAAACACTCGCCTAAGTAGAACGTTGCTCCACTGGTGCTTTGTTGGTTATCAATGCAACCTTCCCAATCTGCATCTGTGTAGGCAATAAGTGATAGATCATTTCCTTTTGGATACCATAATCCAAAGTCTTTTGTTCCTTTGATATATCTGAAAATATTCTTTACTGCTAAGACATGTGATTCCTTTGGTGTTGCTTGAAATCATGCCACATGTCCAACTGCCTCCATTACATCTGGTCTAGATGTTGTCACACATAGTAATCTACCAATCATTGACATGTATTTCCTCTGGTCTATAGACTTTGAATCATCATATTTTCTCAACTTGCAACTAGTTTGCATAAGAGTGGTAATTGGTTTACAATCTTCCATTCCGAACCTCTTTAGCATTTCTCTGATATACTTAGTTTGAGAAATAAAAATTCCTTGGTTTATTTGACATACCTGAAGACCCAAAAAGAAGGATAGTTCTCCAAGTAATGACATTTCAAATTCATTTTTTTTGGCTTAACCTGTCATTACTACTTCCAAAAATAATATCATCAACATAAACTTCAATTAATAAAATACTATCTTAAGTTACCTTGATGTAGAGGTTGTTGTCTGCACTTGCTTTTATGAACCCTGCCCGATGTAAATATTTATCCAGTCTAGAGTACCATGCTCTAGGAACCTGTTTTAGACCATACAAGGCCTTCTTCAATTTACACACATAATTTGCATTCTCTGACAACTAAAATCCTTTTGGTTGTTCAATGTAGACTTCTTCTTCAAGTTCTCCATTCAGAAAATTTGATTTTACGTCCATCTGATATACTTTAATATTCTTGGAGAAAGAATAAGCTAAAATAAATCAGATTGCTTCCATTCTGGCAACTAGGGAAAATGTCTCTTCAAAGTCGATTCCTTCAACCTGTGTGTATCCTTTACATACCAATCTAGATTTGTTCCTTGTAACCTGTCCATCTTCATTCAATTTATTTCTAAATACCCACTTTGTGCCAATCACATTCTTATTCTTTGGTCTTGGAACCAATTCTCAAGTGTCATTCTTCTATATTTGATCCAATTCTTCATCCATGGCCTTATTCCACAATTCATCCTTGCTGGCCTCTTCAAAACTGTTTGGTTCAATCATAGATGAGAGTGCTAGGTATGTTTGTTCTGGTGAACGAATTCTTCTTCTAGTCTCAACTCTCGCATCTTTGTTTTCGATAATCTGATCTGAAGGATGATTCTTCTGTTCTCATTTGCTAGGTGTCTTTGGAGGAACTTGTTGAACTTTCTCTTCTACTTCTTTCTGATCCTCTTCATCTTCCCCTTCTACTTATTCTTCATCTTCTGGTTCTTCTTCGTAAAGTTGTTCCATTGATTCATTTTCTTCTTCCTTTAATTCTCGTCCACCTGTTTCATCAATTGTTACATTGATGCTTTCCACAACGTTTTTAAACTTCATATTGTAACACTTGTATGCTTTCCTTGTACTTGAGTAACCAAGAAGTACTCCTTTGTCCACACGAGAGTCAAAATTTCTCATTCTGCCATATTCTCTTTTGATGTAGCATTTGCTTCCAAATACTCTGAAGTGCTTCACATTTGCTGGTCTTCCTTTCCATAGCTCATAGGGAGTTTTTCCAGTGTTGTTTCTGAGCATTACTCTATTTTGAATGTGAACCGTTGTATGCATTGCATGTGTCCAAAATATATCTGTCAATTTGGAATCCATTAACATTGTTCGATACATTTCTTGTACTATCATGTTATTTATTTCAACAACTCCATTCTGTTGAGGTGTCCTAGAAATGAAGAATTTCCTTTTTATTCCATGTTTGCTGCAGTATTCCATAAATTCCTTTGAAGTGAACTCTCCTCCATTATCAGATCTTAAACATTTGATTTTTGAATCCATTTGATTTTCAACCATTTCCTTGTAGACCTTGAAGTTTTCAAAATCTTCTGACTTATTCCTGAGAAAGCAAACTGCAGTCATTTTTGTATAATCATAAACTAATAACATAAATTATTTCTCACCTTTTAAACCCTTTTTTGTAGTTGGTCCAACTAGATCAGTATGCACAATTTCCAGCGGTCTTGTCGTTGAATATTCCTTTGATTTAAACCTGGTCTTTGTTTGCTTTCCTTGTTGACAATGCTGGCATAAAGTGTTGGTTGGTTTCGTAATCTGGGGAATTTATCTAACTGCTTCCTCTTTGATGACTTTGAAAAGGTTATCAAAGTGTATGTGACCCATTCTTTTGTTCCATAGCCAACTGTCATCTTCCTTTCCTAGAAAACACTTTCCATTTCCAATTTCACTTAATACATATATGTTGCTTGAAGTTCTTGCAGCTATTGCAATCAATTTTCTTGAACCTTCTTTTCTTATCTCTCACTTTTGTGAATCAAAAGTAAATTTATGACCTTGGTCACACATTTGACTCACACTTAATATTATGTTTCATATCTTCTACTAGTAGAACATTTTCTTCCTTGGTATTCTTGTTTCCAATTCTGACGGTTCTGTTTCCAATGATTTTAGCTGAATCATCATTTCTGAAGGAGACTGGCCCATCTCTTTCCTTTATTAATGTAAGAAACCTATCTTTATCACCTGTCATGTGTTTTGAATAGCGATTGTCAACGTACCGACCACGTTTCTTCTGCTTAGCTTGTAGAGCGAGTGTGCATTCTTCATCGCTATACTAATTCTTCTTTCTTATCCATGTTCTCTTCTGAGGTTCCTGTCTATGAATTTTGTTGTTCTATTGTGGTTCTCTAGGAGGAACTTCCATTCTACAATATTTGGCCATGTGACCAAAGTTGTTACACTTGTAGCATTCCACTTCAGTGCTCAATTATTCAAACATGTTGTAACTTCTTCTCTGTGTTTCACTGGGCCTTCTTAGATAACTCTTTTGGTTATGACTTTCAAAGTTGTTTATGTTCTTTCTATTAGCTCTGCAATTCATAGCTTTATGTCCAAAATTATTACATGCATAACATAAACCAAAAAAAATAGTTTGATACCTAGGATTTGAAGATCTGCTTAAAGGAGTTTCTCTTCTGAATCCTTCTTCTTCCTGAGGCCTATCTGTCAGTTGTTGATTATGAAATCTGAATCTTCTCGGTCGAGGAGTGTCCCTGTAATCTTCTTTGTAGGTCTTCATATCCCCTTTGATTGTTTCTGCATAACTTTTTGGATATGTTTCTTGTTCTATTGTTTTGGATCTTGATCCCATTTATGTATGATTGTATCCAAGTCCATACTTGTCATGATGAGGCTTTTGACTGTTGATAATGTTATCCAAAACTTTTGAGTTGTTTTGCATTTTTTTCTCTTGAAGATCCTTTCTTAATATGACAATATCTGCTTCCAAATTTCCAATGATCATGTCTCTTTTTTCTAGCTATTCTTTGAGTACTTCTTCAATTATTTTATCTTCTTCTATTTGAACCTTCAAATTTGTGATCATTTGCTCTAGTTCCTGAGTGTCTTCTTTCTTTTCTAGTTCTGCTTGTAGCTTCTTGTTTTTCTTCTTTTTTCTTCTTACAATTTCTATGGCACACAACGATTCTTCTCGGTAGTCAACTTCTGCCTCTTCATATTCTTCTTCAGTGTCTTTTTATCAGATTCTTCTACTGCCATGAATAGAACTCTTTATGTCTCACTGTCACTGACTTCATCTTCATCTGATGAGGAGATGTCTTATTTGGTGCATAAGCTTTTCTTGAAATCTTTCTTTGTGGTTCTTTTGCCTTTATATGTTTGTTTTCTTTTTGAGTAATCTTTATCATTCCTCTTATTTTTCTTATGAGAAAATTTGTTAGAAAAATGGCCAATACATTCGCAATTAAAACAAATCAATGGAAACTTACCTTTATATCTGTCATTGGTTCCTTTGTTCAATCTTTTGACAAAGTTGGCCATTTCTTCATCATCTTCTGAGATGTCACTGTTGCTGCTATGTTCTTTTTCCTTTTTCTTTCCCTTTTGCTTTGACCTTTTGGATTCTTTGAAACATGTTTCTTTTATATCTAGATTTTCATGTTTAGTTCTCATTTCATATGTTGTAAAGATTCCATGTAGTTCGTCCATGCTTATTGAATCTAGATTTTCTCTTTCTTCTAGTGCTGATATCTTAGGATCAAATCTCATAGAAAGATATCTCAATACCTTTTGAAAAATTACAGACTCATTAATTTCTTCTCCCATTCGTATGATTGCATTTATTGTTTCATCGACTCGTAAGAAGTAAGCTGCAATATTCTCGTCTTCCTTCATCTTTAGTTGTTCGAACTGACCTTTGTAAGTTTGAATCTTTGCTCCTTTGACTTTTGAATCTCCTTCATAAATATTTTGAATTTTATCCCAAATCTCTTTAGCGGATTTACAATGTATAAATTTGGTGTATATCGATTCACAAAGACCATTCAGAAGTGCATTTGTGGCTTTGGAATTATTTTGCCCGAGTTTTATTCTCTTTCATTTGTCAGCGAAACTGCTGGTTCTTTATATCCATCTACAACAGATTACCAAATTTCAAATCCATGTGCCTGTATATATGTTTTCATCCTTTTGCTCCAAAATGCATACTTATGTCCATCAAACTGTGGTATTCCATTTTTATACATGTTGTTTCTCTCCATGATCTAGCTTTCAGTGGTTAAACTTATTTTTGAAGGAACCTGCTCTGAAACCAATTGTTGGTTTACTGAGAGGGGGGGTGTGTGAATCAGTAATAGAGAAATTCAATCCTTTTCAACCACAAAATTGATCTAAAAATGAAGAAGACTTGAAATACTTGAAAATTATTTGCAAATGTGAATGTTATGTGTTTAAAGAAAATGGATCAGTTTGCAACATATAGATTAAAGGATTACTTATGCAAATTACACATAGATAGCAGCATAATCAATGAACATAAACACATAAGCACATCAATTGATAAAGGAGTTCACCCCTCTCTTGGTCTACATCTCCTGGTCCAGCTTCCAATGGATCATTATTATTAATTGCTCAAAAAATGCTCAAAAACATGTCTTACAATGCTCAAACTGACAAAACGACTGCTCCAATGGCTTCAGAGCGTCCAAAAACCCATGTCTGGGCTCTTTCGGCACCTCAATCGGTTGAAAAACGAAGAAGTTAGGCCTCCTGGAAGTCTCCCCCTTCAAGCTTGTTGTCTCTGCATCTACAAATTGCACCCTTGTTGTTTGAACCTGGCTCACACGCAATATAAGGTGTGAAAACCCAGCACCGGGTGCAACCGTGCCAATGGTGCAAACCGTAGGATGGTTAAGGGCACGCCAGCCCCTAACCGCCTAGGCACCTGGGCATATGGCGAGTCATGTGACCGCGCGTATGGAAAAAGTAGTTCATGGTTACAATGGGTGTAACTTCCCCGCACTCCAGTTAGGGTCACATGACAATAGTGCAAAGGACCACGAGCTATATTAAACCCCGCGCCAACCGTTACAACCGTGCGCAACCATATATATATACACAGTGGTCATATGTAAAAGAAACACGACCATGGGCCGGGGCTAAGCCCCGGCCCGACCCCCGCCCAAATATACAAACATACAACTTTAAATAAAATGCAAACCATTATATGGTAAGCAACATTGTATGGGCGTAATGGTCGTGGGAACTTTGTTAAGGTGTTACACTGGCAGTGAGGTCCAGGGTTTGACCCCCACGGACCCATAAAATTTTACATAACAAATCACAACCCAAACAACAAGTGACACGTGGCGCCCATGGATTGGGCCACGTGTCCTCATACCATTTTCCACCAAAGGACACATGTCACTTCCTGATTCGACAACTGCCAACCAAAAAATGCTTGCCATGTCACTTCTGTATGGTCGTACGGTCCTGCCACATCAGCATGTACGGACTGTACGGACTAGTACAGTCAGCATCATTTTTTACCTGTTTGACTTGACGAATAGATCGCTATATCTCTCGCTCCCGACATCCATTTGAGACGAAACGAGTTGCGTTGGGTTCACAACGATGAGGCCTACGCTCTTGTCTAGTTTGAAGTGATTCTGAGCACTTTGAATTTTTGAGCAAAATTTGATCCCCTGATAAAAAATGCAAGTGTTATATCAATGTAGCATTATCATCCAATAGTTGCAGAGTAAATAAACAATGAAAAAATGATAAATCATACACATACACAACACACCAGTGTTTTACATGGAAACCCAAAGCAGGAGAAAACCACAAAATGATTTTTCTTATATGTCTTTAATAGTTACATTGTTTGGAAGCACCAACTTCCTTTGTTTTCCAGCTGCAACTAGAAGGAGGCTCCAACATCCTAGTTTCTCAGGCTACAATCTGAGGGAAGCTCCAAATCCCCTATTCTTTGGTTACAACCAAAAGGAGGCTACAACCCCTATGCTCTTCGGCTACAACCAGAAGGTGGCTACAACCACATGTCCTTGCCCCGTCCAAGCACCCTGAAATATAAGTAGAATGATGGAACCATTGTCACACTATCACTGTGAGATATACTACTATAAACATGTACCAATCAACCTGTAATCAACCTGTACCACAAACAAGTGCACCAACCATGCACCAACCTATACCAAACAACCTGTAATCAACTTATACCATAAACAAGTGCATCAACCATGCACCAACTTGTACCTCAACCTTTACCATCAACGAGTGCATCAACCATGCACCAAATATGTACCAATCATGCATCAAATACCTTAAACTATTACTCATCAATATGTACCAACATCATCAACTATACACCTCATGTATGTGCCAACTCATCAACTACTTGTCTCAACCATGTACCCAACATATACCTCAACCAAAATCCCTCAT
>SNQJ01S0091276.1:62147-72985 GCA_010110895.2 Picea sitchensis | reverse complement strand
GCAATTTGACATTGCTTGCATTTATCCAGCATTAGCCTTAGACATTCAATATGATTTTTCAACAAACTAAAAACAGTCCAGTCATCAAAGTATGCTTCTAAAAAATTATGCAAATATTCTTTGAATGCTTCAACCACCACCTTGGAAAAGATGGTTGGGGCATTCTTCAGTCCAAATGGCATTACTATATATTGGTAGGATCCCCACTCTGTGGAAAATGTAGTCTTATGACAATCCTCCTTGGCGATGCGGATCTGATGGTATCCTGAAAAGCCATCTGTAAAATAATATATTTCTTAGCCTCCCACGTTATCCAACACTTCGTCTGTGAAAGGTGTAGGGAAAGGATCATGTAGACAAGAATCATTTAGCTTCCTGAGATATATGCAAATCCTAATCTCACCTGTCTTTTTATCTTGCACTACCATGGGGCTAATCCACTCCGACTCTTCGATAGGTTCAATAATCCCTCCTTTCAACATTATGTCAAGCTCAATCTTCACTTTTTCCTTATATTTCGGGTTCAATCTGTAGGGTCTTTGCTTGAATTTCTTCGCGTCTGGTTCAAAGGTATTCTCATTTCTCCCATAGGTCCTTTGATTCGCTTCATATCAGTGAAATTGGTTAGGAACAAGTCCTGATACTCATGCAATAATTCTGTGATTTTGTCAATGGTAGCAGCGTCCCAGTAATCGCCGACATTGGCAAGATTTGGTGTTTCCTCTATCTCGATATTGAATTTCTTTATCATTATCGGTTGTCTAATGAATGGCAGTTCAACTCCTGGTCCTTTCACATCTCTCTGACCTTTTGTTTCCATGATATTCACCTTCCTTGGGTCATCGTCTTCGTCGGCATTAATGTTTTAGCAGGTTTGCAATTTCTGGAGGGACGTAGTCCATTCATCCTCTTCTTTCTCCAAAGGGAGGCCATATGCCTCCTTAAATACTTTCTGTCTCACCATCTGTAGTGATTGATCTATAGAAGGAAATTCACTGTCTAACAAAAAGGTGGTTATAAAATTCTAGATCATACCTTCCCATTATGAAGTGACAAGGCGAAGCTCTGCTTGAAGGTACCAGTTAATCAGGGTGGTATCCAGCGTATTGACAAATCTGTGTACCCATTGTTCTCTAGGAATGTCACTCCAGGCCTCTTCGTAGCTTCGTACATGGTCCTTTTGGCAGCTTCAACCTGTGTACCATGCTTCACAGCTTCCTACTTGTGATGAAAACTGCACTGTCATCAAAGTTTGGCATTGTGTCCAGTCTGTAATATTTATTTTATGTGTCCCCCACCATCTTGCTAGTGTGGATTTCATGGCTTCATCCATTGCCAACACCCTTTGTTGTGTTGGTACACTTGTCTCAAATTATGATAAGAATTTTTCTAAGGGGTTCAACCCATCAAATGTGGGTAGATTACTCACTATTGTGCCAATCCAACGAACTTCTCTGGTTAGCCTATCACATATTCTTGTAGATACTTCGTACATCTAGTTCTGCCAGTTCTACAATGCTTCTTTTGAGTCGGATGAACATGTTCTTTCACTTCGCCAGCTCAGATTTCCATCAGTGGTAGGGTTGATATAATCATGTTGTCTGGCTGTTAATTTGTAGATGTTTTCTAGTTCAAATGTGTGGTCCTCTTCTTTGATAGGTTCTGTGTATCATGGACCTTCATCTGGATCTAAAGGCACAACGACCCTAAGGCCAACTTTACCAAATGTCATGTGGCATTTCTTTAAATCAACAACAGTGGAATTGTCGAAGGCCCAATCAATTCCTAACAACGTAGGGTAAGGGAAGCTGTCATCAACAATTTTAATTACCTCAAAATATGCAAAGCTTCTTACTCCATTGATGTCCACTGGAACATGCTCTAATCGTCCAAATGGGCTGACAACTTTCTGATTAGCCATGCGAAGCCTGATAGGGGAATATATCACCTTGGGTTTTCCCATCAGTGCCCAAGTCTTCTTCGTCATGACATTGACTTCTGACCCTAAGTCGAGGACCACATAGTCTATGTCATACTCTCCTATTTGAGCATTCAAGTGTAATTCTTTATTTGTCCTTCTCCTTCTTCCAATTTGGTGCAATTCTCTATTCAATAAGGGGTCTATTTGTCCTAGTTGATACTGGTTGATTAAATCTTGTAATTCTTGTACACCGCCTTTATCTTGAATCAAATTAACACAAGTGTACAAGAATTCCATGAGTTTTCTTACCTCTTTCCCTTGTGTTGGTGATGCAGACGGATCAAACACCTGAGGAATGTCGTATTCTTTGATTTCTAGTTGTCTCTTTGATGAAGATCCTTGATTTCCTTTGAAATCTATTCTTGCCTCCTTGAATATCTAACTTTCTTTCTTAGCATCAAACGTTGGGGTATTTATGTAGCTTTCCTGACTCCGTGGTCATTTTCAATCTTTCCTTGGGCTGCTCTTTCTTCGCCCGTAGTAGCGCCTCCTCGAGTAATAACAGTGATTGTAGGGTCTTCTCCACAAGGTTCAACATATATCAGTTGTACTTGTGGGTTATGTTGGGGTCCTTGTCTTTCCTGAAGTTTAGCCAGCATCACAGGGAATTCTTCTATGACATGCTCGAAGGAGTTACAGTAACTACAGGTTGTGCAGGGATTCTGACAATCCATTGATAAATGTCCTAGTTGTGCGCAGTTGTAACAGATTATTTGTCATTGGCCTTGGTCCATACCTCATGCTCATCCTTTTCCTCTGTAGCCACCGTGAGGAGTGAAATTTCCTCTCCCCGGAGAGTTGTACTATGGAGTGTTTCCCTCTTCTTGTACTTCACCTTGAATCTTGTATATGTCTCTCAACCTTTCATGCATGAGATCATAAGCTCTACAATCTTGATCATCATGCCCCATTGATTTACAAAATGTACAATACAAGTTTGTGGGTTTCTAGACATACTTTTGCATGTAGTAGCACTCACCTAGGCGATGCCTATTTCTACATAACTTGCACCAGGGTAGGTTAACTTGCTTTAAGGTGCTCAATGCCCCTGATTCCAAGTACTCATGAAATAAGGGACATTGTTCCTTATCATGGCCTTTAGATCTAGATCTTACACACCATATATCTTCCCTTTTGTCTTTTCCCTTATCTTTCTTCATATCCTTGACCTGTAAAGACAAACTGGTTAGTTGGCTCATGATTTGGCTAATGCTTGAACTAGATTCTTCCATTGGTGTTGATTTAAGCTTCATGGCGATCTCCAAAGCTTCTGCCTAAGATGCAATCTTATGTTGCATCAAAGGGATTCTTATGTGGGGTACCAACACAATGATGAACCACTCTTTGTTCTATTCGTCGGGGATCTGTAAAGTTAATCGGCCTGTCAGGGTCTTAAATCTTTGGTTGAACTACCTTTTGTTTAATATCTTTTAGTTTCGTAATACATTGTGACTCTGAATTAGGTTTCTTAAAATCTGTATTCAATGCATTCTTGATCTCATTCAGGGGCTTAGGTTGTGCCAGTCCTTGGACAAGTTTCATGTACCAGCTCAGTGCGTGGTCCCGTAGAGTAGTGTTGAACTGGGTTCTCTTGATGGCTTCATCGGTGAGACTTTTAATATTCCATACGGCCTCACATAGAAACCAATGCTGATTTGGATCTTCAGATCCATCTCCTCTAAAGATAGGGAGTCTCATTTCATCTGCCATAAAGGTTACTAGGGTTCTTTTCTGAGTAGTTGCTAGTCTACTGGTAATAGTACTCTGAAGACTCTGGTGATTTTGACTATTCAGACTGCTAAGTATTATTGGGACAATAAGAGGATTAACGTTACTTACTTTAGTAGTTAGCAAAATTGATGAGGTTTCTGGCTCACTTTGACGCAATTCTTCAGCTTCCCCTTCTTTTGTTCTGGTGGGCTCTGGATGCTCTTCATCGATTAGATCTACCTCTTCTCCACTATAGAAACCTTCTTCTCCATAGTTTTTCTTAAACAAATTCTCAACGTGAACTCCTCAGAATACTTTCCCACTACACATATGTCTTGCTTCTGTGTTGCTGTCATTGTCTGAGATCTTGAACATTAACCTTTTCAAGTCCAATCGATCTATTGTATCTTCAAGATGTGGTTTTCATGCAAGAGCATCTTGATTATTAGCTTCAGGAAGTGCAAACATTTTCCTTTGGGTCCCTTGAAAAAGTATCTCTCGGCTTGACTATACGATTTTGTTCTGTCAATAGAAAACTCAATGATATATCCTCTGATGGTACTATCAAACCAGTGATCTACTAATCTAGATACAACATTGTCAACTCTCTTGACCTTTTGGATCAATTTTGGTGTCCAAACCATAGGGGGTCTAGATCTAATTTCAAACTGTGTGTCAGCTAACCTAGACAAACACTCATGTAGCTCCTAATGGATTCCTCCAAAGAAGATCTCATGAATGTCGGTGAAGATGTATCTTTGTAGCCAATCTTCAGTTCTTTTTTTAGGGTTTTTGTTCTGGGCTTCAACGAAGTCCTTCTCTTGATCCTCTACCCACTTCTGAATATATGTCTTCGAAGGGAACCACCTTGACATTCACTTAAAAAGATTCAAATCTTGGCAACAAAACCATTTGTTGGCATATGGACAGACTCAGGGTTCATCTCCAAGAGCACACCAACAAGCCCTAGCTACTGGCACTTCTGGAAGCACTTGCGAAGCAGGTGCAGTCTCACCCGAAGCAACTATGAAGGGGTTGCAGGATAGAGATGTCTACAACCAGGGGAATATCAAGTGGTTCTTATTACAATAACAACATAACATGCATCTACCATTCACTATCTAGATCTATCCTTCACAGCTATAGATCTGATCTAATACAATAGTGCATATAACAATATAACAATAATAGAGCTCAAGGCATCAACCACACACACAACAACAGATGTACGTGGTTCACCCTCTCTCTAGGGCTACGTACAAAGAAATGTGCTTATGATATATTAAGATAAAGCTTATAGTTTTGATCTGTGCTCTTGGCCAACAGATCCTCTCTCTCCATCTCTCTTTCTCTCTCCCTTCCTGTGCACCCAGCTGTAGGACTCGATCTTTGCACCCAGCTGAATATCTTACAATACTAGAAGGCTCTCTCTCTTGGCACTTCTCTCACCCTTAATAAAATATTCTCCGAATGAACAATAATCGACAAAAAGGCTCAACCATAGTACCAACATGACCTAGGTCCTCTCGACCTCTATTTATACATTACAATCCCTCACCGACAACCTTAAGTCGAAACCTAGGTGTCAAAACCCTAATTACCAAAACCCTAGGTGTCTACAACCCTAGGTCAACTTGACCCATTCTTTCTGAGCTTTGCCAGCCTGTCTTTCCTTCTCCATCTCGCGGTGCTCCAAGGCATATAATGCTGGATTTTTCCACTTTTTGAGTCATCCTCGGTCCATCCTCCTTGTTGATCTGTCATCCTCGATCTCCTCATTCAATGACTTGCTTTTCGGCACTTCGCTCCATCTTCTCTGTTCTTTTGCTCACTTCGACCTAGTGACAACCACTGTGTCTCCCACGAAGCTTGCTTTTTACCTTTTCTTCCTCAGTATTCACTTCCTTCCATAACCCAGGGCCAACATACCCCATCCATTTGACCCAATGGGTGTCAAATCACGTTTTAGTCGACAACAAATAGGGTATGATTCGCATATGTACGGACTTTCGTGATTTGAACAAAACATGTCAAAAAGATAATTTCCCCACACCATTTACTGACAAGATCGTCGATGAATGTGCAGGTTGTGAGGCCTTTTCTTCCATGGATGGTTTTTTGGGATACAATCAGATACAAATCAAAGTAGAAGATCAACAAAAAACAACCTTCATTTGTCCATGGGGTACATTCACTTATCGTAAGATGCCTTTTGGTCTGAAAAATGCTAGAGCTACCTTTTAGTGGGCCATGTATTTATCTTTCCATGACCTCAAACATATAGTTGAGACCTACTTAGATGATTTAGCATCACGATATCGTAAGAGAACTTATCATCCCACACACCTCTGACTTATCTTTGAGCGATGTCGCTACTTCCAGATTCGCTTGAATCCAAACAAATGTAGTTTTTGCGTGACATCAGGCCGTCTACTGGGTTTCATAGTTTCAACTACAGGGATCATGGTCAATCCTCTCAAGGTTGAGGCAATAGTTTAGTTGCCTCCCCTGCGTACAATCCTTCATCTTCATAGTTTACAGGGAAAGGCAAACTTCTTACGGTGATTCATCGCAAATTATGCCGAGATCACAAAGGGCTTTATGCATTTACTGAAGAAGGACGTTCCTTTTCATTGGGACGATGCCACTCAATGCTCTTCAGAAGCGTTGAAATGTGCCCTCATGACTACCCCTCTACCTCGGCCACCCAATTATAATAAGGATTTCTTATTGTACTTGGTTGCAGAAGAGTCGAACATCGGTATGGTCTTAGTTCAGGAGGATGATTTGGTCTCAAAATATGTGATTTATTACCTGACCCGAGGCCTGGTTGGACTAGAACTCAATTATTCCCACATTGAAAAAATTGCGTTGGAAGCAGTTCATGTTGTCCAACGATTCCGTCATTATATCTTGTTTCGCAAGACCACCGTCATTGTCGTTGTGAATCCGTTTCAATACATGTTGACATGACAGGTAATTGGTGGAAAGATCAGTAGATGGATAGTTTTCCTCTAGGAATTTGACTTAGATTTTGTTTCGGCGAAATCCAAAAAGTCACTGGTCTTTGCAGAACTCATCTCATAACTTCTGGTCGAGTCAGGTGATGTTATGCCCGAAGAGTCGCCTATTCAAGGAGGCATGTTTTTGATAGCATATTCAGACCCCTGGTATGGAGATATACTAGTCTATATCCAAACTTTGAAGTGCCCCACCTCTGCTTCTCATGATGAGAATCGCCGCATATACCATCAGGCTAAGAACTATCTCATACTCGAAGATACTTTGTATCATCAAGGTGTAGATTTCATCATTCGTCGGTGCTTCAGTCATGAAGAAGCATAAATTGTGCTTAACGATTTCCATATTGGAGCATGTGTCGGTCATTTGTATGGGTTGGAAACAACCCAAAATATTCTACGAGCCGATTACTTCTGGTCGACATTAATCAAATATTGTATTGAATCAGTCAAAAAGTGCCACCCGTGTTAGATCTTCTCTTGGAATACGAGGGCACATCCCGTTCCCATGTTTCCCGTCATCACCGTGGGTCCCTTCATCGAGTAGGGGATTGATTACACTACTTGCAACCCTCCTTCAGCAAGGGGGCACCCTTATATCATCGTAGTCGTAGACTACTTCACAAAGTGGGTCGAAGCTATGCCAATGTTCAAGGATGATGGAGAGACTGCAACTCTCGTTTTGTTCAACCATATCATAGCAAGGTTCGGCGTCCCGATAGAGATTTTCACTGACCATGGTAGTCACTTTCAGAACATAATGATGTCCAAGTTAACGTCAAATATTGGGTTGAAGCAAGAACATTCATCACCCTACTACCCACAAGCGAATGGTTAGGTTGAAGATGTAAATAAATCTCTTAAAACCATCCTACAACGAACGATCAATTCGGCCAATTCAAATTGGCATTTGATGTTATAATTAGGATTATGGGCCTACCGAACCTCTTTTAAAACTACAACCAGTTTCTCACCTTTTCAACTCTTTTAAGTTCTAGAAGCAGTCTTGCCTATTGAGTGTCAGATCCCATCTCTAAAGTTAGAAGTACAGTTATTTCCAGACACTTCACCACTTGAAGAGCGTTTATTATACCTTGATTAGCTCAATGAGCAATGCCGTGACACAGCCTTAGCCAATGAGGCTCACAAACAAAAATTCAAGTGTTAGTATGATTGATCCGTTCATCCTCGTATTTTCTCTAAAGGAGACCTTGTCTTGGTCTGTGACCAAGATAAGGACCCCTTGGGGGAAGGCAAGTTCAAACCCATGTGGTTCATACCTTTCATCGTAAAAGAGGTTCCTAAAAAGGGTTCTTATCATTTGGTAGACTTTGAGGGAAATACTTTGGTGGAGCCTAGAAATGGGCTCAACCTCAAGAAGTATTACTCATAGGTGGGTCACCTTAGGTAACATTTTGTAGCATATGTATAGTTTGTGTACATTTTCATTTTTTAGATTTTGTCTTTTTGGTTTTGTGGACGTGTCATTTTTTATGTCATATTTTTCACTGTGGAAGATGTCAAGTGAATCAGAGGTGTTCATTGGTTTTGCATAAGGCACTAGCCGACACACTCAGAGGCTTGCTTCCGCGGCTTGGGTGATTTTCACACCTCAAGGCCAGCTACTATCTTTAGGAGGTATTTGTTTAGGTGACACCACAAACAATGTCATCGAATAGAATGCAGTTCTAGAGTTGCTTCATGACGCTTTGTTGCATGGTATCGCTCACCTCCGGGTATATTTAGACACTCAGCTGGTTGTGTCTCAGTTAAATGGAGTTTACCGTATTTACGATCCTACTCTACACCGACGGTTCCTTAGGGTACATCTCTTAGAACGAAGCTTTGATTACATTACGTATATCCATGTTCCTAGGATATTGAATCAAGTTACAAACGCTCTAGCTAATCATGCATTAGATTGACATATTGCACACATATGAGAAAAATACACACACACACATGAAAATACATTTGTAAAGTAGATGTAATCCATAAGACATAAAAATCCATATATAATATCAAAAATATTAGAGTACATGGGTGGGCACAAGCACCTCAAAAATACATCCAGTAAAGAGTCACAGGTCTTATGCCCTCAAAAATATACAAAAAGTGCCCTCGGCATGTAGGTAGTCCAGCCTAACTAAGGACGGGGCATGTTGGCCCTGTTGTAATGAACAACGATGTTTTTCAAATGCCGAAAAAGTTGGACCCAAGTTCTTCGCATCCCAACTACATTAGGCTGCATAGATGGTGACAAATCCTCGATCTCTGCCATGGGGACTGTTGAAACATATATTAAATTTTTTATCTTTAAAATTAAAATATTCCTTTTTTGGGTTTCGGCTTTTCACGAAGTGTAACCCTCACTATCTTTTCCAAAAGGCCTCTACTGAAATCCCGACAAGCTTTATTCTTTAAATGATAAAAGGCAAAAAACCAAAAATGTTATAAAAGTCTCGACGCGCTTTCTGTAAAATTATTTCTTAAATCACGAAAAGTTTAAACCCTAAAAGAGTTAAGATTAACCATTGAAAAGTTTTTCGGAATTCGGGGTTTACTGAGAACATATGTTTTAATTCATTTCCAATCGCGAAATCCCAATCCCTGATTTCCCAAAATATGGAAGTTACTAATTATTAAAGACTAAGTTAATCATATCGCGATTTCGGGATTCAGGATTCATCAATGAAATACCTCTTGACAACACGATCCCCGAAATCCTGAAACAATCAAAGTGGGTTTAATACTGATTAATTAGTTTACTAAAACGAAGTTAAATCCTAATTTAAACTTGTCGTGATTTCGCAGTTTCAGAAATCGGGATTCAACGATAACATACCTCTTGTCGACACGATCCCCGAAATCCCGAAACACGATGTCTCAACTCTTAATCTGTGTTTAGTCTAAATTAATTTTGTTTTGGAAACATGATTAATGACAATCAAACTTTTTAGGTTTGTTCACGTTTTGGTTTCCGATTGAATGAAATTTTCCGAATTTTGAATTCAAAAGCTCCAAAATGCGGCCACTTTAATAAAGGATAACTGAGAATATGTGACACTAATGCATATCTTAGTAAATATCCAATGCATTCAATGTATTGAATTCTTGTCAGTTGTGTCAGTACCTTCATCGTTAAATGAATTAAAAGAGATCTTAAAGGTCTGTGATTCACAACATATTATGTTTCATACTATCAAGCATAAGATGCATTCAACCGAGCTCATACACTCCTTTTTTGTGACAGTTATCCATCTAACATAAAGTCATGGCACCAAAGAAAGAACAGAAGAAGAGTGAATATATAGAGGAGATGCGTAACCTAGAAGGAGATATCATATCTGACACTACGCCACACACCATTGACTCAATTAAATCCTGGTCACAAATCTCTGAATTCCTAGATTATGAAATCAAGAATTCTCCTACTGATTCTGAGAATCACTTTTGGGATATAGAAGAATCAGAGCTTCATAAGATCGCAGCACGCCCTCGACTTATGGCATACAACGACATGATCAATTGGGCCTTGGAAAAGGTTGATATCCTGACAAGAAGCATTTTAAATGATCAAGGGGTCGTTGTCGGCTCATTCAGGCCAGAACATATACAAGTAATGTATAAACTCTCACCAAATCCTAAGTACATTTATAATGCCAAGTTTTTAGCTGAATTTCAAAGGAAGGAGTGTACTGAGGCAGACCGAACTTATCCCGATTTAATCAGAGAATGGTGGAGATGTCCATAAAAGTTTAGGGTTTATAGCCATGGGGTTTATGCCACAACATCTTTGAACGAGTACATGGTCTATGTAGCCATTATGCTGTGTAGACATTTCGGGAAAAAGAATCCCTGCCATTGTCCTGCAGAATGGGTACCCTTTTTAGAAGAAGCTTCAGAAGGATACACTTTTAACTGGATTAAGATTTTCTCTGATAAACTAGCTCAAGAAGTTTCAAATTACAAAGTTGCAAAATCTAAAGGTTAGCCAGTGGCCTTCTACATGTCAGTGTACATTATGGATGTAGTCTGCTTTGTGACTCCTTTTCCCCTGATGAATTGGATTTGGAACATAACCTGCCCCAAACCCATTCATGAGTATCACTCTTTGCTATGGGAAG
>SNQJ01S0091276.1:32774-49989 GCA_010110895.2 Picea sitchensis | reverse complement strand
GGTGGATACTTCATCACTAGCCAAGGTTTTTTATTTGAAAAGGTTAGATACATAACTCCTTTAAGACAACAACAATTCACCCAGTGTTTCTTGTGTTGTATGTAAGCATGAGTTAGGAATAGAGTTTACTACACCCTATTGATTAAGGTCAACCAATGCCTTACGGAACACAACTTTATTGCACAAAACAAACTTCAAAAAATAAAACAAAAATAAAGGACTCCACAATCAACCTTCCTAACACCTACAAAATAAAATAACATGAAAACACACACATTTTTTTTAACAAAAAAATTGTTTTGTCTTGGCCATTCACCAAGAGGGCGTTAAGTTCCCCCCTCAGATTTTGCAACTAATACATGCCTAACCCAATTTTCTTGGCTACCTAAAAAGGTCCGAGCCATAGATTCTGAATCTTTGATTTTTTTCCCTTTGTTTCATTTTCCCTATCCCATTTCTATTTGGCCTTGTGCTTGTCATATCACCTTTTAACTATCTGTTGATGAGCGACGCAATTTGATTTGTATTTATCTCTGTCTTCTTCCAGCATGAGGATGGTATCAATATTTTGTTGAATAATTACTAAGGTTTGTCCTCTATATCCTTGAGCTAGCTGAAGAGATGGAAGGTAAAGCCCGTTCGGGAGAATAACTTCTTGTCTGTATACCAGAAAGTATGGGGAGTTCCCTATAGCTTCCTTGGGTGTTAATCTTCCTTGGGTGTTACTCTATTGTCCCATAAGGCATTATGAAGTGAACTATGACAATTCCCCTAATTGTCTACAATTGTTTTCTTCAATATCCTCACTAGGTTCTTATTGGTTGATTCTTCCACTGCATTCCCCCGTGGATAGTAGATTGCAGAGTATCTCATTATGATTCCTTTGTCTAGATCAAAATCTGTTAATAGGGTGGAAGAAAAGTAAGTTTCATTATAAAAAACAAGAATGGAAGGCATACTAAACCTTGTGATCAAATGTTGTTCTATGAATTGGATTACCACCTTTTTTTTTACATGAGTCAGAGGGATGGCCTCTGCTCATTTCGTGAAATAGTATGTAACAGTTAGTATGTATCTATGTTGTTTTGAAGAACTCAGTTTAATTTATCCTATGAAATATAACCCCCATTGCTCGAATGGACTAGAGATGGCCACAAGTTGGAGTGGTACTACTGCTCTCTTTTCCCTCCCCATGCTCATTTGACAAGTTTTAGAGTTTCTAGTGTATGTGTGAGTGTCTCTAAACAAAGTAGGACACTAATAGATGGCTCTCAGTATCTTGTGAGTGTTGGTATTCGTTGCAAAGTTTCCACCTGCAGGACCATCATGGATCTCCTTCAGAACCTTGTCTACATCTTCACATTCAAGACATCTTAAAAGTACCCCATCATAATTCACGCGAAACAACACCGAATTTAGGAGGTGATATTGTGTTGATTTTAGTCTGAGAGCTCTCATTTCCTTAGGGTTTAGCTTTTTTGGGCACGTCCCATGATGCAGGAGATAAATTAGTTCCACATACAAAGACTAATTCCTTGGGGGAACATATAAAACTTCACTACACCATAACTCCAATTCATTCTCCCACTCAGATTCTTCATTTACTTGGTATTGGGCTTCAGCGGTCAGTTTACATAATCCGTGTCCATTAACCAGTTTGGTAGGGTTTATATCTAGATCAAATTCTTGAAAAATTGTCATCCAGTTCCCTGTTCTTTCCCCCATCTCCTGTTGAGTGAATAGGGATCAGACTGCAGGATGAGGCAAAATGACTTTGGTGTGGTTTTTAGGATGTAAGATCTGGAATGATTTACTACCTTGTACACTGCATAAGCCTTCTTGTCTATAGAAGGGTAATTTAGTTTGCCCCCTTGGATATTAGTTCTCATAAATGAGACCGGTGCCTCATTGTTGTCATCATCCTTCTGAGTCAATACTACAACTAACGATTGGTTAGAGGAAAAATTATAGACGAAAAAATATCTTCTAAAGTCGGGACTTCGCAACACTAGAGCTTGATATATTGTAGTCTTCATATTGCTAAAAGAACTTTTTCATTCTCATCCCACTTAAATTCAACATCTTTGCAGATCATTTTTTGTAAGGGTTTGATAGTTTCAGTGAAATCGGGGGTGAACTTCCTCACAAAATTGATTTTCCCAAAGAAGGATTGCATAGCCTTTTTGTTGTGAGGTAAGGGAAGCTGAGATATTGCCTTAATTCATTCTGGGTCTATGAGAATTCATGCTTGAGATATAATATGAGCTAGTAGTTTCCCTTCCTTGACACCAAAGATAGTTTTCTTAGGGTTTAAATATATACCGTATTTCCTACACCTTTCGAAAATATGGGTTAGGTGTTGGATGTGATCTTCTCTATTCTTCGAATACACAGTCACGTCGTCCAAATAAAATACTACACATTTGTTGACTAGTCCCCGAAAATATACATCCATGGCCCTTTGGAAGGTTTCCCCTACATTGATTGACACGAAGGGCATGCATTTATAAGAAAAGGTTCCCCACTTGGTTTGGAAGGTAGTTTTCAATCGGTCTTCCTCTGAAACTAGAACTTGGTTGTAACTTGAAAAACTATCTAATAGGGAGAAAATATCAGAACCAGACACAGTTTGTAAGATTTTCTCCATCGGTGGGACTAGGTAGTTGTCCTTTTTTGATGCTCTATTGAGGTTTCTGAAATCCACACACATGCGGATCTCCCCAGACTTTTTCCTGATAGGAACCAAATTTTCTACCCAGGTAGAGTGTCTAACCTGAAAGATAATTTTATCATCTAGTAATCTCCTTAACTCCTGACACATGAGGAGTTCCAGAGATGGGTGGTACTTCCAGATCTTCTGTTGGAAGGGTTTTACTCTGGGTTTTAACGAGATTGTGTATTGAATAAGATTTGCCACCAGATATCCAAAGATGTTTAAAATTAAATTCATCACTAGTTGACAACACGGGTGTGGGTTGTAACCTGGCCTATCGGTGGTTTCAAATTGTGGTTGTTCAATCAATGCATGAGGTAGCAACAAATGTGGGATGAATAATTAACTGGTTTATTAAATGTCAAAATCTGATCGTGTATTACGTCGGAAACATCCCATTGTTTCGCTAGTCCAGTTGGTCAGTCAGGGGTTGGGATTCTACTTCGAACACTTTCCGTTGATATCTTCTTGCAAAAGCTTCAACATCGATTGATCTTGCCGTAGAGAGATGACGTGGAAAATATGACTAGGAGGTGTGACTAGGACCCTAGGAACCTTAATATGACTTGAGACAAAAGTAGGTTGTACGACACCCTTACGTGATAAAGACACGTGACACTCAATACCGGTGACTTCATTTACTCATGTTAATCAAAATCGATACTTTCTTTAAGCTATACATTCTAAAACCCGATCCTATATTGTCAATGTAGAAAAGTGTCGAGGATCGTCAATCGACAATAAACCTACCCAAGTGCTCTCAAATCGACTCTCTCGAAATGTCCCAATGTCGAAAGTGTATTGGGGATTGGCGATCGGTGATATGTCTTTCGCAGAAAAAAATGATTGTTTTAACCTTTATAGATTTCCACAACATCTATAAAGCGCATCGGTCATAGGCTATCGGTGATTTCTTTACGTCCTTTGTCAATGTCTGTCCTTCCCGTATTTTTCCAATGCCGATGGGGATCGGCTATCTCTTGAAACTTTGTGAGAATAACTCATGCAAAATAACTCCACCTTATGCCAATGTTGATGAGGTATCCACGCTTGGCAACTATTGTAACTATGTGTTCAATTTACCTGATTGAATTTATTCGACGTTGAACCTAAGCACGTTAGGTGCAATGTTAGCTGCAGATTCTTAGTTTGGATGTCAAGTTCTTTTAGACATGAGGTTTCATGAGGTCAAACAAACCTGAATTGATGATAAGAGTCATGAAAATAAAAAAAAGATAAGCCATTCCCCAAAGGGAAATCGATTTAGACAGTAAAAGAGAACAAGTGGTACTCAAAAAGTGATAAAATTTCATAAGGCTTTTAGGGTGTGTTGAGCGCTCAACACAAGTATGAAAAATCGACAACCATCAACAAATTTACCATGAAATATGTATCAATTGGGATGCTTAAAATGATCAAGGGAAAATAATTGACTGGATTAGTATACTTGACAAATAAAAATTAATTGACTATGTTGACAGAATCGACCAACCAAAGAAAATTGACTGTACTACTAAAACTGACCATGTTAAAGGAATCAACCAACCAAAGAGAATGGACCACATTCATAGAATTGACCAAAGAAGACCAATAAAATATATAGAAAAATCGACCAAGAAAAATTGATTGACCGAATCAGGCCAACTGACAAATGAAGCATAGTCGACCATAAAGATGTCATTGGCCATGAAAAACACTCACACACTAGAAATTTAATAAATTCATTTAATACAGGACACCAAGGGGAAATTTTCACACATGATTTGAATTCACCTAGAAATGAAATTTATATAAATAGAGAGCATTGATTAGATAAATGCACAATACCCGAATTCTTTAAGAGAAAAATCAACCTCCATTAAATAGAATAATGAGAAACCTATACCAGTGAGCACTTCCAATAGTTAGGTAAACTTGACTTGGTGAAAGAGTCAAAATTTCTAGGTCACCAGTCATGGTTTTGGGAACTTGGTTTTGATATCCCATTCTTTTAGATCATGTGGATTACATGTAATGAAATCCTTTAATAGGATGGTAATACACATTGTAATGTTATGAGATTTAAATGATGAAGGATCACTTGGATAGGTCCAAGAGGTTGGTCGACTTGGCCAGGTTTGGTCAAGGGAAATAATAGATCTATTGTTGGTTGGTTTTTCATGTAATGTTTTTCCAAGATAAATATCGTGTGAAATTTAATGTGTGAATTTTTCTATGCTATTATTATTTTATTTCAATCGATTTTTTGTTTCCTAATAACTGGTATGAAGGTGAGGTTAGTTATTGCATGATACTATCATGAAGTTTGAGTCATGGTTTTCTTATAGTAAATATATATTTTCTTGTTGGCGATGAAGGAACATAGGGTTTGGGCTCTAAGTGTGGGAAGGATATATGGTTTGGATTCTTGGATATAAAGGATATGTCAAGTGTGGTTGGATCTGTTGTTTTTTTGTATATCTACCATGAATCGAGCATCAAAATTTATAGGTCAAAGAAATGGTAAGGTGAGAGGATGGAAGTTCATAGATAGAAACAATGAAAAAAAATTAATGGAGTTGAATCTAAATGGGAATATGACTGTAATACCTAGTTAGGCATGCATACCCTGGGTTTGAATTTTCATTGGTAAAGTATAGACTTAGACCTAGGTGATAGGGGGGGCCATGTGGGATTCCATATACCCTAAATTTGAGGGATTTTTGGTCGGATTTAATCATGGGAATATCCAAGTCAAGTTTAGAGGGGAAATGTTATATAAACATGACTCCATGAGAGAGTCAAATTTTATAGGTCAACAATCATGGTTTCAAGTGCATGGTTTTGATATCCCATGGTTTTATATCCTATATATTACATGTAATGAAATCCTTGAAAATGTTGGTCATACACATTGTAATGTGTCGATTGTTGAGCGATGAAGGATCACTTGGCTAGGTCCATGAGTTTGGTTGGCTTGGACAAGTTTGGTTAAGGGAAATAATAGATATATTGCTGGTTGTTTTTTCTCATAATGGTTTTCTGGGATAAATCTCATGTGATTTATGTGTGCATGTTTCTATGCTATTGTTATTTTATTTCACTCGCATTTTTATTTCCTAATAACAACAATCTTAGAAAGTCGACAACACAATAACCAGTGAAAAATTGTCGCCTAAAATGTGAGGTAAAATCCCAACAAGTGAGGTCCTAGTCAAGACATGAGTAAAAAGAAAAATTGATAAAATGACAGTGCATGAAACCAAGATCCTCATGAACAACATTTGAGAGGAAAAGATGTATTAGTTGTTTTGGGACAAACATTGAGCCATATTTATCAATTGGGGAAAATGTTTAGACAAGTGTAAAAAAGAAACCATATTCTTAGGAAAAACACAAATCGAAGGTTACATGGGCCCCCCCAAGGTAGCCAAATTCCATGGGTGGAAGGAAGAAGTCGTAAAGTTTATATTCAATCGATACCATGAAGGCATGCTATGGATAGATCAACCAGTGCAAGTGACAAGTGGAATGATCCATACAATTATAGGGTTGTCTCAAAAAGGATAATTGTGTCAAAGACAACAAATGCAGCTAAATGGATCCTTAAATTCATTGGGTTAGCCAAGGCCATGAATTCAAAGGGATTGTTGATCAATCAAGTCAAAGAGTAGCATATCAAGTGGGCTTGAATTATAGTCACAATTTATCTAACACCAACTAGTAGACCATTAGAGGTGAAATTGAACATGTTAGAGGCCATTGGAAAAATATTCTAGCATGGGAAAATATTCAATTGGTTGGAGCACCTAGTTGACATGATCAGAAAAAATTGTCAAGAGTGTCAAAACTTAGTAAAGGCCATTAAATTTAATTCAATTGGTATATGGTTGTCCATGAGCCAAGTCTTTCCTATTGTGATGTCCCCATTTTTTTGGGTTCCCCTATTCTGCAGATAGAGGATGACTTATGAGGCTTGTGTTAGCCACGACAAAGGGGTGAGGTTATGTTACTAGTGAGATAGGTGGGTTTGGAGGAGTTATATGAGGCCCAACCTAGTCCATTTATCATATTTCATTATCAGAATCACTTTCACACAATGCATTCTTGGTTCCGTGGCATTCTGATGCTTCCCATAAATTGGGAGCATTATTGAGAATAATTTAATTAAATTCACTAAATGTGTTATTTGGATCATCTTATTTGAGTGGACACCTTAGTGTAATAGCTTATTGGAATGAGGACAAAGAGATCTAAATGGCAGAGAAGATAAAAAGTGACTTTCAGTGCCAAAAAATGAATTAAAGTCAAATAAATCAATTTTCGGAGTAAAAAGTTTAATAAATTAATAACATAATTTTTCTAAAGTTAAATTAAAAAGTCCCTTAAGTGTAAAAGGGAAAAAGGGTCAACAAAAGGGTGAACAAGGAAATAAAAGAGGAATGAGGGTGCCCTCTCTCATTATGCATATGTTAGTTTCTAAAAAATGAATTGAGAGAGATCTTGTGGCCTTGGTTCTTTGGGACGAAAACCCTACAGAGATTGGAATATTGGTTTTGGTGGTGAAACTATCCACCCTAGTTGGTCATTGGGAGGAGATCATTCAGTTTTATTTAGTGTGGATAATTTTTGTAGTTTAATGGATGATTTTCTTGCTTAAAAAGATCAATTTAGGGATTTTGGAGGTCGATTTACCTTGAGATTTCATCTTGGTGATTGTGGGAAACATTTCTTATGATTGGAGGTCAAGTTATCTTGGGGAACAAATTGTGGATCAAGGATGGTGATTTTTATGAGTATATGGTTTGTGTTTTGGGTTGCTATATTCTGTAGGGGTCGAGTTACTTACCTAGGATGAGTTTCCTTACTGCTAGGTCATATCCTTTGCTTGGACAACATTTATTTCTCTTACTAAGTGGCCCATATAAGATTTGGGTCTATTCTCCTTAAGTACTGGGACATGTTCTACTCTTGTGGCCTAGTGGGAAGTGTGGGTCGACTTGTTGATTGGTGTGAGACTTCTTAATAATTGGGCACATTCCTTTTGCAACAAAGACAATTCTTGTTGTGGGCATGAATTTTTGGAAGTGTTAACACCCTTGGTAGTTGTTCACATCCTCATTCACTCAACATTTGTAAATATTTCTTATAGAAATACATAACAGGTTCTTTACCTCTTATTTAATATTATGTTTGTTGATTTTTCAATATTGTGTGATGGCTATTACAAATAGTAAATACAACATTTGCTTTTGAGTTTCATGTATTGGTGCTATATCGTGAATCATAGTAGAATTGGGTATTTGTCATTATTGTTTGTTTTCCTACATTATGAGTATCAAATATATTGAAAAGGGGAAGTAGTAAAAATGTTATTACATTTTTTATTTAGCAAACATCCAAGAATACGAAAATAAACATAGTGTTTGACGAAAATTCTGGACTACAATCTAAGATAAAATTCCAAAAAAATAGTGAGGATATTATAGTGGTACCATAGCTGGTTTTCATACCAACATGAGGGGAAAATCAGTGAGGAGTTATTTCATATTTCTTCCACTAAATTTCAATGGTGATAACTTGCACTTATACCTTTAGTTGCAAACGTAGAGAGGAACTGTTCAAATAAGGTATGGAGGACAAGTGAGGAATATTCATAATATTCTTGCACATGGGTGACAACAATTGATACAGGCTATGGAAAACCATCATAGTTACAATGCAGGGAATAATGGAACTACTCATTCAAAGGGGAAACAAGCAAGACAAAAAGGACAAGATGGGGAGTTTGTAGATTGTTTGAGGGAGTATCGGGAGCTTGGTGTGACATTTCATGTAGCCATGCCATTTAAGGATTTTTGGACAATCAAACTTACTAAATGTTATGAATCCTGAGTATTAGTGGACAAGAAGGTGAAGGTGCTAATGAAAAAGGTACTAGTTTATGAAGATTTTGATGCTTCTAAAAATGAGTAAAATGTTGACTCTTCATATATTTCTTCTCTTGAAAATGAGCACATGGATGCTCACGAGGCATTAGAACCTCAGACCATAAAGGATATTTGGGAAAATAAGGAAGAATATAACACTGGTACAATTTTATTCCAACAGAATGGCACTATGATTTGGGATGAAGAAGAACCAATTAGTGGCATTGTCATTTGGGATGAAGAAGAAGTAAATGTTGTTGATGGTATGGTGGACACAAGTGTCTTTGATGTTAAATTATATACCATATTTGATAGGACTCATGGAGAGAATGTTTTCCTTGATGAAGAAGTGCTTGATCATGACACTATATGACATTTTGGAGATTGCATGGTATCATCTAATGAGCCAATTGGTTTTGATGTGGGTAGTGTTCTTATAGTGGAAAACAAAAATTAAAATCAATGGTGGGATATCCTATGCCACTATGATGAATATGAAGACATGCCTTCAACAATGCATGACTTGAAGGAACCGTTATTGGTCTTAGAGGAGAAGATTATGCAAGTATTAAAAATGTATGATGATACTCAGATACATAGATAATATTATTGGAAGGCTCAGATTGAGGAAAGGTAATGGGGAGTTGCAAACAATATCACTAGTAATCAAATGTAGCCAATCAAAGAAGCATTGGAAAGGATGAAATCATATTACTTGCAACTATTGAGGGATAGGTATATTTCTCTGAAGATCACTGAAGACAAGGAGAGATAGGTTGATGAAATTCACTACCAACTAAGTAGGGTTCATTATTTATTTTACACAAATGAAAATCATATTTGGGAGGCTCAGATTGAGGAAAGGTAATGGGGAGTTTCAAACAAGATCACTAGTAATCAAGTGTAGCCAATCAAAGAAGCATTGGAAAGGATGAAATCATATTACTTGCAATTATTGAGGGATAGGTATATTTCTCTCAAGATCGCTGAAGACAAGGAGAGAGAGGTTGATGAAATTCACTACCAACTAAGTAGGGTTCATTATTTATTATACACAAAAGAAAATAATATTTTATCTGCACTTGGGGAATATGAAGGCCAGAAGGATCAACATGAAGGTGAACTTTCAGATTCTGACAGAGAGATAGATTGCAACCATGAGATAACTACTACAATGGGTTATGCATGCAATCCATTTCATACATATGATTTTGTACATCATGATGGATTGGATGTGTTCTATGTGGAGGATTTGGGTGAGGAGAATCATTATTCTCAAGATGATGTGACTCAACATGAGGTTGTGTTTAGGAATGCCCCTATATTGTTGAGTTGGAATGAATCCATTAGTATAAATCCAATTGGATCACTTTCAGTTTTGGTACACATGTTTTCAACTGACACATTTGATCCGTATTTTATGATAAAAACAAAATGAATACACATTATTAAAATATTTTTAACACAAATAACAGAGATACAGTAAAACAAGTCTCTATTCAATGAGTAAATAAGCTAAAACTGTAAAATGTAGCGGAAAACAAGCTTGCTAGAATGGTGGTGGCTTATCTTTGAGAAGAGATGCAACAATTGTTCTCATTCATAAGAAGAAGATCACTACAATGAGGCTCTTAAGGAATATTTACAATAAACATGAATGAGAAAACCCTAGACATTCAAAAACCCAACCCTAGGAGATGAATCACCAAAATTTATGTGGGCCCCGTGGGGGTAAGCTAGTACATCTACTTCTTGGGGTCGTAACTTTTGCATACGATCTTCGTTTTATGCGCACGATATCCCGTTGGAAAGGTATATCTAATGAATACACATGCTACCGTAAGACTCTAATTTTGTTACAATTTGATTGTGGAGAGCCCTAAAAACACTATTTAGGGCCTCAAGACAGCCTCAAAAGTCTAGGACTCAAAAACTAGGAAAAACTGCCAAACTGGAAAACTACCAAAATGAACCATTTGGAATAGGTCGGAGGCCACCGAAATACATATGGATAAATCCTCCCCCCTTAGGAAGAAATGGTCTCCATTGTGTTGATTTCCCCCATCAAATGATGAAATTTCAGTTGAATTTGGCCTTGGGTGAGCCACTTGCCTTGGTGCAGGAGATGCCCTGCTTTGACAACTCAATAAAGATGGATATTTTGATGTCGAGTTTCCTTGACATGTGTGTCCACAATATGATCACTGGAATCCTATTGCATGTAGTCAAGGTTGATCTATGTTGGTGTCAACTGCTCTGCTATCTTTTAGGTGTCCAATAATGGTGGAAAATATGGTCGAAGGAGAGCCATGTTGAATATTGGGTGTTGGACAAGGAAATGAGGAATGTTGAGATCAAAATCATTGTCACCCACAACCTTGGTGATGGTGTGTGAACCATAATGGAGTGGATGAAGCTTCTGATGAGGCCCTATAAGGAGTTATTTCTGCAAGTGCAACCAAAATGTGTCTCCCACATGAAAATTATGTGGCACTTGATGTTGATCGTGGTGTTTCTTGTACTTGGCATTGGACTTCTGTAAAATATCTTGAACTTGTTGGTGGATGTGTTGGATTTGGTCAATGAACAAGGTGGATTTGTCAACTTCAGGTGGAGTATGGGAGGAGTTAGTCTAGGTAGCTTCTAGGGGTAGTGCAACATCCATGGGGCCCAATGGCTGGAATCCCAACCCCACCTGAGAGGGGTTGTGGCTAGTGGAGATATGTAGGGCTTGGTTGTAGCTATACTAGACACAGGTAAGACTCTCATCCCATGTGCATTATATGCACGATCATCCTATTGACGACCTCAGTTTGTCCATCTTTCTAAGGGTGGAAGGAAGTGGATTTTGTGAGCTTGGTGTCCAACAGTGACCAGAGGCTCAACCAGAATGTGCTGAGGAAATGATTGTCCTGATTTGAGACAATGGTTTGTGGGATTCCAAAATGTATCCATAATCATTCAAAGAAGAGATTGAAAGTGATCGGTATTGTGATTCTCTTCTTTTTGGGGGTGGAAGGAAGTGGATTTGGTGAGATTGGTGTCCAATAGTGACCAGAGTCTCAACTAGAATGTGCTGAGGAAATGACTATCCCGATATGAGAAAATGGTTTGTGGGATTCAAAAATGTACCCATACTCATTCAAAGAAGAGCTTGGAAGTGGCCTCTACTGTGATGCTCTTCTTGTAGGTGGAAATAATTTCCATCCTGGAAAAGCGATCAACAACCACAAAACCACAGTCATTTCCCCTCTTGGTGGATGAAAGGCTTGACATGTATTCCATTGAGATGGATTCTCATGGCCTGTCAGGAGTAGGAATAGGGGTGTACAAGCCCTTTTTCTTAGTGGTTGGTTTGGAAATATCACAGGCAGTCCAAGACCTGATATACTTGTCGACATCCTATCGAAGTTTTGGCCAATAGAAATGTTTCTACAACACTGCCACTGTATTTTTGATGTTGAATTGTCCCACCACCTGACTTTAGTGAGATTCCCAAATAAGCTTCACTCACTCACTTGATGTAACACAGAGATGGCCCAAACGTCACAACAATCCATCTTGAAGATGGAAATTAGCGACAACTGAGTTTTATCCCAACATTTGGTAGGTGGTGGTGAAGTCAGGGTCTATCTCACAAAGGTGGGGCCATTCAGAGGTCTCATGGCTGCAATATTCTAGCATCGTGGTGAGTTCGATGATTGGAGGTTGGCTGAGGTAATCAACAACTCGGTTGGTACTTCTTGTTTTATACTTGATGTTGAGGTGGAAATGTTGGAAGTATGTGGAGCACTTTTGATGGCAGTCATTCTACAATTTTCCTTGTGTCTGCATGAATTGCAGTGGCTTATGATCAATGTGGATGATTGTCTCCTTCCCAAGAATGTGATGTCTCCACTGGTGGCAGGCTTGCACAATGGAGTACATTTATTTATCACAAGTAGGGTAATTACATACAACATATGATAGTTTCTCACTATGATATGCCACGGGGTGGCCGTGTTGAGTGAGGATGACTCCCACAACATAGTATGAAGAATCTATCTCGATCTCAAAGGGATTTTTCATGTTCGGTAATGAAAGTATTGGGGATGAGCACAAGTGCTGCTTCAAATCATCAAAATATTTTTGTTGGGACAAGCACCACACAAATGTTTCCTTACCACCACCCCTGGTTACTTGGATGAGGGCCCATACGATATGAGAGAATCCCAACATGAACCTATGATAGAAATTGGCAAGGCCCAAGAAGATTTGAAGCTCAATGAGTGTGGTTGGCGATAGCTAGTCATAGATGACCAAGATCTTGGCTAGATCTATATTCACACCATGTTGATCAACGATGTATTCTAGGTAATGGACCATGTCCATGCCGAAGAATCATTTTTCTAAGTTGGCATATAGCTTGTGTTCGTAGGGTGTGCAGAACCTGCTGAATATGTTGCAAGTGTTCCTCCCAAGTCTTGTTGTAGATGAGGATGTCATCCAGATACACCACTACAAAATCAAAATTATTGGTGAAAGGTCGCAGGATATCATCCATCCTTCTCATGAAATTTGTTGGAGCATTTTTCAAACCAAAGGGCATGACTAGCCATTCGAAAAGACCTTCTTTTGACTTGAAGGCGGTCTTCCATACATCTGTCTTTTCTATTGGGACCTGGTGGTATCCAGAATTCATATCAATCTTACTGAAATATTTTCCCCCATGATTTGATCAAGGAGGTCGTCGATTCAGGGAATAGGGTACTGGTTCCGAACTGTGATTTTATTCAATTCCCAATAATCAATGCAGAGTTACTAGGTCCCGTATGTCTTCTGCACTAGCATGATTGGGCTCCAAAAAGGCGATGAGATAAGATGGATGTGCCCCTTTTGGATAAGTTCTTGGATCTACCTCTTGATCTCCTCGTTTTCTAATAGAGAGCGATGGTATATTGGACCATTGGGTAGTGGTGCACTGGGGGTCAGATAAATGGGATGCTTGACCTGGTAGTGTAGAGGTACCCCGATAGGTGAGGAGAAGATATCTTAGAATTATTCCATGACCTTATCCACTTGCTTCTATTGTGTGGAGAGATCGACTGTAGAGGCCTTATATGTGGCTATGATCTTTTTCTAACTCTGGGAGCAAATCACAAAGAAGACAAATTTCCTGGTCTAAGAGATAGCCTTCCTGCATTGCTTGACAGAGATCAAGGAAATAGAACTAGGTGGGACTGCCTCGGGTATCCTATAAAATTTCCTATTCAAAGTAATAATAATACTATGAGGCCTAGACTCATATACAACATGATGTTTCCATAAACAAGGTTGGCCCAAAATAACATTACAAACTTCAAGAGAAGAAACATCACACAATACCTCATCTTTGAAGGGCTTGATTTTGTATGACAGTCGACATTGTTGGTTGACGTGGATATTGCTTCCTTGGTAGATCCATATAATGGTGTATGTATATGGGTGAGACGTTGTCAGTAGGGCTATCCTCTTGATGACCTCTTCTTAGATGAGTTTCTTCTGGCGACCGTTGTAAATGATGAATTGCAGTGGGGTGCCTTTTACCCACACATGGGAATGGAAGAGGCGCTCTCCTTCTTTTGGCTCGTCTAGTTCACCGGGTTAGAGCTTGGTGGTAGAAATGGTGGCACTAGGTTCCATGTCAATGATCCATCTCCCCCTTTCTGGTTCTGACTCAGATTCAGACGTCGTATCTTATTCAAAATATTTCACTTCAGCCACCAGTGACTTCTTTGAGAAACAATCAACAGTGTTATGCCAAGGGATCTTATGGAAGTCTCACCAATTCCCGATATCTTTCTTTGTCTTTCTGGTGTCATTCTTTGTTTGTGCCTTGAATGGGTTGTCTTAATTCTTTGCATATTTTCTCTATTCTTTTTTCTGTGGGTTAGGGCCGCCCTTTCCTGGCTTTTGCTGTGAGGGGTTCCCAGGCCCAAATTGTTGCATCTTTTGTTTGAGCTTCTGCTTGATTTTGGCGGCATATCGATAGGCCGCACCCAAGGATGAGATGTCTAGAAATTCCATTTATGTATGGATTTATCTATGTAGAGCACCACAATACTTGAGAACCAGATGTCACTCAGAATATTTGATAACTAGCTTAGTGCACAAGGTATGGAAGATATTTGTGAACTCTAGCATTGCTTGGTCTCTTTCTTGCCGTAGTGTGGTCCATTTTGTATACAAGCCGTCATAACTTATGACAGGGTAGTATTATTCCTTAATAGCATCCCTGAAGGATTCCTAGGTGAGCGCAACTATAAATAATGAGGGTTCCTCTCTGTTGAGGAAAAAATATGAATTTATCTTACTCAATAATTTTTGAATCTTGCTTGGCTAAGGCAAGATAGCCAGGAATATTACCCTATGTTTATAGCCTCAAAATGTGTTTCCCAATCCACAAGTATTAACTACAAGGGATTAGGCTGATTTTTTAAATAAAACATTATTGTAAAAGATAACATTTTTATGTATTTTTCTGAATATAATAGATTGCAAAAAGTAAATGTGGAGATCAAAAGAAAAAATACCAAGCCACATATTAACACAAATGAGACAAAATAGCAATAGCTTTATTTCATTCCAAGAAATCAAAAGAGTCGTTCTCTTTACAAAAAACCATGTGAGGGCATGGACCATGGTCAAACTTAGATATCCCCGATTAAAACCATACAAAAAGACTCCGACAAGAAGTAAATTATGAACTTTAAAATATGGATTAACTTGCCACAGACTGCTTCCCACTTGAATTTTCAAAATATCCTTTATCAGTCATGAAACTCAATTCATAAACAAAGAAGTCTACATAGACTATCAAATATAGATCAACACCTCTGAAAAAAACATCTAAATGATATGGTTCAACCTTAAACCTTGTTGTCTACAATAGGACCCTGTTGTCATAAAACATAATTAGTCTTTTAATGAATTGAAGAATGAATGAAAACTGAACTATCTCAATAAAACTCAAGAGAAAACCTTAGTATGTTTTCTCCTTCTATTCTCCCCTTGTTCTTCCTTCTCAGTTGGATTTTATGCATTCCAAATTAGTTGAAGTAGTTCAACTATCTCATTTAGTTAATTTCACTAAAACTCAACTAGATTTTAGTTTAGGGGAAGAATTAATAATAATAATTAAGGGTCTTTTATTAAATAATAACTAGTAGGTGGGACCCCTTGTGACTCCCTTTTATTTATTAAAAAAATAAACATAATTAGACAATCAATCAACACATGCCTCCTTGTGGCTCCCATAATTTTTCCCACAATTTGAAATTTAAATATCAGAAGTATTTCAAATTATATCCAAACATGAAAATATCCACAATATCCAAAAATAGTTCGTTGTCCAAAACTTACAGTAGTCCATTGTCCTCAATAAATCAATAATAAACACATAATCAAAACCCATATTTTCCACTTTGAGAGGCAATTTTTCCTTTGTTGTTGTTGTCTCCTTTTGACTTCCCTGAATTAGCCTTAGGTTGGGTGGAACCTTGAGGATTGATCTCACTAATGACATGGGAGAAATCATCCTTCAATTGCATACAAGATGATATTGACTTGGCTGAGTCACTTGAAGGAGAGGAGGGGGAATCAATAACTTTACCTTTATTATGCACATGGTGAGCCTCAGTTTTTAGTCTTTTTCTTGGATGGGAGGACTGTATAGGTGAGTGTGTAGGGGAAATATGAACATTTGTCTTAATAGGTGGAGGAGTAGGAGGTAATGACAAATTTGGCCAACCACGATGGTGGGAAACTATTGGTTGAACAATCTCCTACCATCCATCATTCTCAAGAACTTCAAGTTGCAAAGATACATGGGGAGGAACAAGAATACTAGGAACATGATGGTTATGGAAGGAAGGCCTCGCTGGTCTAATCTAGACTATCCCTTGCCCAATCAAATTGAAAAATCCATCTTGAAAGAGTTGGTTTAACTCTTGAGGATTGACATCAAAATGTATTGAGAATATGGGCCTTCTAGGCCCTCTGTTCTAGATTCCTCTACCCCTATTGTTTTTACCATGACTTCATCTGCTAAAGAAGCTCATCTTGTATGCAACAATTATTAGCAATTATCTATAAACATACCATACATGACATTCTCTTAATATGAAACAAAGTTTGGCCCAACAATCAACATCAAACCCATGCAATCCAATCCATAAAATTTATTTAATAATTGTCAAATGAGTAGGGGGTGAAATATGGTTCATGGGATATCTGGGAGGATTTTATTGAGTGAAAAAGTGATATCATGACAGGGAGTAAGAACACGATTACTGCTCGACAATTCATTATATAATCGACTGTACAACAATACCAAAACATATCAGTTGCCATCTATCTCTGTGTTATTTTTTATCACTGTGATACAAAGTTTTAATTTAATTTTAGTGAACATGGCATGAAAAATGAATTTGGGATCGTGAGGGGATTTATAATGAGCGAAAAAGTGAGAAAATAAGAGGGAATTAGATGGATACTATTCATAAAATAAATTAAATCAATCAACTATCATAACTTTGTTTCAAATTTAATCCAAAAGAATCCACTTCCAAGACCA
>SNQJ01S0091276.1:14921-32764 GCA_010110895.2 Picea sitchensis | reverse complement strand
AACAAAAGCCTTCTTAACCTTAAGAAACAAAGAGAGCTCATAGTATTTTACATCCTCAAGAATTTACCACAGAGAAACAACCACAGGCCACAACATAATCTTAAAAAACACAGAGATCCATGCTCTTTAAAAACACCACAGTCCTTCAACTTATAACCCCAAGATCTTGATAGAACCATAAGAGAATGCCCAAGTGGAAAATAAGGAAATTCGAGCTAAACAACCTAGGAACCCACAGATGCCTCTAAAACTTTTTTGCAAAGAGGAACAAGGGTTAATTTAACAATGAAGGGTACTCGAAAAAATAGAGAGACCATGTCTCTTTCCAACACCTACAAGGTCGATAACTTTTGAAAAAAATTGACAGTGAGGCCATACAACATAACAGACATCATTATAACAGAGATGATAGGAGAAGGTGAGAAAACTATTTTTGAAAAGAATGCCAAAATGAAACTCGTATCCATTCGATACATACACATGCCTCTATTAAACATTTTGGGCCAACCAAGATTGGACTGTGGAAATATTTCAGTGAAATAATAGTAAAGAGTGAGTCATCAAACAATATCTCAGGGCTTAGAAAAAATAACCACACCATTGTCTATTGTTGCATTGCAACTTGGATAAAGAATCACAACAATGACCAAGAGGGAAAAAGAGTTGACAACAACTGATACACAGAATGGTGGTTAAAACCCCTCAACCATAAAAATCAGATCTCATTGCACCATTGTTACCATTTTTCATAGAGAATCATCATAAAAAACCAAGATGATGGATTTAGTAACCAATGCGCAAACTTTACAATCAATAACACCCAATACTTCGCTTAAGAATACCAACATTTAGTAGTAATCACAGAGAACCCATAACACAATATTTACACTTAGTCAAAAACACAAGAAAACATAGAACCCATGCAATCTTGAGCCACCATTTGATTCATAATACAGAGAGTCCATCATGGATGGAAAGAAAAGATTCATACCTGTGTAAAATCACTTCAATGACAAGTTGGTCTAGTTTTCCCCTTCCAAACCTGAAATAGCGGAGCTTCCACAACCAACAGAGCAAGAATGCAACTATGCTAGGGTGACAGGCTCAAGGGAGGTTTGGAGTGACGTGCTGTAAATGCATGTCGCTTCCTCACATGGATTTGTTCAATTCCATGTACGAGCCACCCCACTAACATAACATCTACCATTAAAATAAAACCATAACCATTGCATAATTCAATGCCATATCTATTGTATAAATCTTGTTATCACTCCAAGAGTCACTCAAGGTTGTAGGTTGCGCAAACTTGGTAACTTAATCAAATGTTTAATAAAATATATAAAATTGGATCAGAAATGGATAACTCACTCACTCACTCAAGATACATGCATATATCTAGACAATATAAGGCTCTCAAAAGGTATGATCAGATGGTTTTAAACTCATATGGGTGGAGAACATTCACTATACCAACAAGATCATGTATATTGAATATATAGATGAAAGGCTTACTATAATAAAGAAGAATACTAATATTTTTGCCTACGAATGCAATGATTAAAAGACATTAATCAATCACTATGTAAACAAAACATATGAATATGAAATTCAATATAAGTACAAGAAAAGAAGAATGGACATAAGTCTGAACAATAAAAATGAGAGAATCTTATGATTCCAACATATATAATATCAAAGTCTTTACAAGCACAGAGTGTGTAAATATCTCCAAAATCGAACCATTTTCTTTGCTCTTTGATCCTTTTTATAGATACATAATATGATTATATAGATCCAAAATTAATGTATCTCATAACCACTTCACCCATATTTCGATATTTGAAAATATCCAACTCAAATCCGAATTTGTGAGGTGGCTGGAAAATACAAACTGTTAAATTTCTGGAAAATGATTCTCAAATATTCACCTATATCTCACGAATCCAAACAGATGTTGGAAAACAGAGAGAGGTTTTTGAAGAGGAGCTCGTTATTGTGAAAAATTTCTCTCACTTTCCAAAAATACCTTTCCATCTCATCAGAATATATCTCCAAACAATATGACTAAAACTGAAAAACACAGATTTCCAAAATCTAGTCATATTCCTACAAACTAGGAGTTTATCCAAAGAATGTTTCCATTGAGGAAAAAAAGTGTCACTTGCATGATTTGATGGGGGATGATCTTATATTCAAATATATGTGGCCACCTTGACCCAAAAATCCTCTTTCCAAGTCGAATTTTGACCAAACCTCATCCATGTTGAAAGTTTGAAGAGTTGGTAGCACAATACACAGGAAAAACACAATTTGAGCTACAAACTCTTGTAGGTGAATGTTTTCAACAATTTTGTCTAAAATCATTTTAAAACCTGAAATGAATGCTGGAAAAGGATGCTTTAAGACCTAAAATTTGACTTCGTAACATATTAAATGTTGCAATATATCATACTTAATCATTTAAACTTCTCCATACTTCATTTTACAAAAAGGTTTATTCCAAAATGTAATACTCCAAGTGCTTTAGACAAACACTCAATGCCTCTGGAATTGTTGCTTGGAATATGAATACCCTACACCCTGAAGAGAACTATTTTCCATACTGTCACTATAAACATATCCCTCTTTGAAAAATTTCATCAATAAACTCTAAAAACATAGTATGTTTGTGATGTGCATTTTTTATGTATTTATCACTTGTTAGGGTTTTTTATATTCAACACAAACTGAATTGTTGCTTGGAATATGAATACCCTACACCCTGAAGAGAACTATTTTCCATACTGTCACTGTAAACATATCCCTCTTTGAAAAATTTCATCAATAAACTCTAAAAACATAGTATGTTTGTGATGTGCACTTTTTATGTATTTATCACTTGTTAGGGTTTTTTATCTTCAACACAAACTGATAAAAGGATCCTCTATGTTGCTACCATATGCATATTCCTCTCTTTCTCCATATGATTCCCTTTATCTTTTGACAAAACCTCCAACATCCTATGCGCTTGAAGGAGTCCACATGATTAGAGTTTTTTTCAATCAAAGTAGTATTAGTGGGCTCAAATCTAACCACAAAGCCTGATCTATTCTTGGGAATAGGGTCTTTCCTTGGAGCCATTTGATATCCAAACACCTGCTGCAAATACTTCTGCTCATAAGAAAATTAGAGAAAAAAATCCTTAAGGACAAAACTTCCTTGGTTCAAAGAAAACCTTAACAATACTTCTTTGATGGAGAGTTGCATCTTTAGAAGAGGATCTCAAGACTTGATGATGATTTAATAACCTTGAAAAACTTTTGTATATCACGTTTTCACTTCAAAAGTATTAAAATGTAAAAACAAATCTTTTTCACGAGTTGGTAGCACACTTAGTGTTAAAATAGCGCTTTTCGTTGCCAACTTGTAATAATGAGGAATTATTTCAAAATGGACATCCCTTTGTGATTTGAAGTGAAATGATGGATCATTATGGACCATAAGTGACTAAAGCAACTTGTGATTGGCCCTAAAAAAAATTCATGACTCAATTAACCACCTAAGACTCCAAAATAAAAATAAAAATGTTTGGGAGCTAACATCTAGCTCTAACTGGGGATGGAAGTCTCCCTATGAGGTTCCAAGAACATAGGTGACCCTGTGCATCTCCATTCAATCTGAAAACCCTGCAACCTACTCTGATTATGAGATCAAATCACTCTTCAAAAATATGCATCTTGGACTCTATAATGCCTAGTCCATTGGGTTATGGAGTCATCTAGTATTAAACTTGTACAACTAATTCTTTACAAGATTTCAAGATTTGTCACTTATTCAAGCAATTAACTGATAAACTGCTAAAAAACTTGAAGGAAAACAAATGCTTGAGAAGAGAGATTTATTTCCTATGATACCCTACTTCTAACCAGTTTTGCAACTTGGTCAAGTAAAGGAAAACTTCCATAACAACCATTCAAGTAGCTTCAAAACTGCAATGATCTTTTCCATACCACTGATCAATAGATAATAATTGAAACATATCAACCATGATAGAAAATTTTTCAGAAAACCATACTCACCTATGAATGTCGGTGAAAGGAAATATGAAATTATCAATTGATTTGAAATATATGACTCCATCAAGGCTGCGATCGGGTCCTTGAAACCAAGATCAGAAACATAGTCATCCGTAGAAAAAAACTGTTCATCCATGGCTGCCTCTTCGCTTGAAAAATGATAACCCTCAAGTCCTCTTATGATCATATCTTGATCATCAGTAGCAACAACGCTCTCTTCAAAATCATGATCACGAGATGGTGATAAAAAAAGGTTTAAATCATATTGATCATTATCAACTAGAAACATGTAATTACCTATGCAATCATCAGTTACCTCATGATAAAAAAAGTTTTGAAAATTGATTCTCAACTTGCCATGCATAACTGTCCATAGAAACATTTGCAAACATTAGAGAATCCGATTCCCAATAGGACATATACTCACACTCTCGTTGTTGTTCTATATATGCTTCATACTCATTGCCTTCTTGCTCAAAATATGAAACATACTGATAGTTCTTGGGCATATTCAAATAAGCATGCTAAGGATGAAGACCTCCTTTCTAACATGAGAAGGACAAGATCTTAATGCTGCGCCATAACATAGTATACCATGGCAGTGATCTCAGTAGGTCGGATATCCAAGGGCATGCTATGATAAATGTTATAAAATCTTTTTTTGAAGATAGACAAAGCTTATTCCTCCTCTCTCCTCAAGGCATAAAAATTAGCAAGGTACAAATCAAAATATTTTTTCTCACCCCAATGCTTTGAAAAAGAATTAGACAACTCGATCCAAGAGCCAATGGAATCAACTCTCAAACTCTTAAACCATACTACAACATCTCTGAACAATTTTTTTGAGAACAACCTCATAATAACATCATCATGAATAATCTCGAATTGGTCAACAAAATTTTCAAAGTCCCCCAAATACCTCTCAATTGTGACATGATCCTCTCCAGAAAACCAAGGAAGATACTCAAGGCAATCAAGAGGATAAGGATGAAGGAGATATGGCAGCCTTAAAGGCTTGAACATCTTCATTCTAATTCTAGTTTGAAAAGCAATGATATGAGGATGAGGACTAACAAGTTGATTGGAAGGGTCAATAGTCATTGAAGATAATGAGATCTGAGAAAGTTTTCCATTGGTTTCAATTTCCTCAAGGCTACAAGAGTGATCAGATTCAGGAGGGATTTGAATGAAAATCTCATCTTTATGAATAGGTTGAGGTAAATATATAGGATCAACATCGACAACATAAGTAGGTTGCAAACTTTCCTCTTGCAAGGATGGATATATAAAGGTAGGTTGATGATCATTTGAATAAACAAAACACAAGATGATCCTTTTAATACGTGAAGGGAAAAGTAAAAATGAGCTGATAAAGAACAACAACAGTTCATGAAGAAAGCCTATAAACTAATACCTAGATTTTCCCTTATGCATTTTCATTTTTTTTTCAACTAGATCCTCCTCAGTGGAGTCTTTGATTGTGGAGTCGCCAGATAGATAGTTACAACCAATATGATGCCCAGCCTTTGTCTATCATCAAAAGTTGAGACTATGTTGTCTCCCAGGGAAGCTTGCTTCAAACTCCTCTCCCCCGCAATGACACCAATTTTTTATCACTCCAAGAGTCACTCAAGGTTGTAGGTTGAGCAAGCTTGGTAACTTAATCAAATGTTTAATAAAATATAAAAAATTGGATCAGAAATAGATAACTCACTCACTCACTCAATATTCATGCATATATACAGACAATATAAGGCTCTCAAAAGGTATGATCAGATGGTATTAAACTCATATGGGTGGAGAACATTCACTATACTAGCAAGATCATGTATATTGAATATATAGATGAAAGGTTGACTATAATAAAGAAGAATACTTATATTTTTGCCTACCAATGCAATGATTAAAAGATATTAATCAATCACTGTGTAAAAAAAGCATATGAATATGAAATTCAATATAAGTACAAGAAAATAATAATGGACAAAAGTATGAACAATAACAATGAGAGAAACTTATGATTCTAGCATATATAATATCAAAGTCTTTACAAGCAAAGAGTGTGTAAATATCTCCAAAATCGAACCATTTTCTTTGCTATTAGATCCTTTTTATAGATACATAATATGATGATATTGATCCAAAATTAATGTATCTCATAACCACTTCACCCATCTTTAGATATTTGAAAATATCCAACTCAAATCTGAATTTGTGAGGTGGCTGGAAAATACAAACTGTCAAATTTCTGGAAAAGGATGCTCAAAGATTCACCTATACCTCCCGAATCCAAACAGATGTTGGAAAAATAAGAGAGATTTTTGAAGAGGATCACTTTCTTTGTGAAACACCTCTCTCACTTTCCAAAAATACCTTTCTATATCATCGGAATCTATCTCCAAAAAAGATGACTAAAATAGGAAAACACAGATTTCCAAAATCTAGAGATATTCCTACAATCTAGGATTTTATCCCTAGAATGTTTCGATTGAGGAAACAAAGTGCCACCTAGATGATTTGATGGGGGATGATCTTATATTCAAATATATGTGGCCACCTTGACCCAAAAATCCACTTGCCAAGTTGAATTTGGACCAAATCTCATCCATGTTGAAAGTTTGAAGAGTTGGTAGCGCAATACACAGGAAAAACACAGTTTGCGCTACAAACTCTTGTAGGTGTATGGTTTCAACAATTTTGTCTAAAATCCTTTTAAAACCTGAAACAAATGTTGGAAAAGGATTCTTTAAGACCTAAAATTTGACTTCATAACATATTAAATGTTGCAATATATCATACTTAATCATTTAAACTTCTCCATGCTTCATTTTACAAAAAAAATTATGCCAAAATGTAATACTCCAAGTGCTTTAGACAAACACTCAATGCTTATGGAATTGTTTCTTGGAAGATGAATATCCTGCACCCTGAAGACAACCATTTTCCATATTGTCACTGTAAACATATCCCTCTTTGACAAATTCCATCAATAAACTCTAAAAACGTAGTATGCTTGTGATGTGCATTTTTTTTTATGTATTTATCACTTGCTAGGGTTTTTGATATTCAACACAAAATGATAAAAGGTTCCTCTATGTTGCTACCATATGCATCTTCCTCTCTTTCTCCAGATGATTCCCTTCTATCTTTTGACAAAACCTCTAACATCCTATGCGCTTGAAGGAGTCCACATGATTAGATTTTTTTTCAATCAAAGTAGTATCAGTGGGCTCAAATCTAACCACAGACCCTGACCTATTCTTGGGAATAGGGTCTTTCCTTGGAGCCATTTGATATCCAAGCACCTGTTGAAAATAATTTTTCTCATAGTAAAATTAGAGAAAAAAACCCTTAGGGGATTTTGAGAACTTCCTTGATCAGTTTGAGATAGTACATGATGATGTTACAATGAGATTGTTTTCCAAAATGTTGTTCAGAGATGTTGCAGTATGGTTTAAGAGTTTGAGAGTTGATTCCATTAGCTCTTGGATCGAGTTGTCCAATAATTTTTAAAAGTATTGGGGTGAGAACAAATCTTTTGATTTGTACCTCCCTTATTTTTATGCCCTGAGGAGAGAGGAGGAATAAGCTTTGTCTATCTTCAACATAAGTTTCTACAGTGTTTATCATAGTATGCCCTTAGAGATCAAGCCCACTAAGACTGTTGCCACGGTGTACTATGTAATGGCTCAACATTCATAGCTTGTCCTTCTCTTGTTATAAAGGAAATCATCATATTTAAGACAATTGTTTGAGGATGCAGAAGAAGTTGAGGAGAACATTTGTTTTTCTAGGAGGATCTGAGAGCGGAATTACTTTGAAAATTTGTATGCACATCAGCAAGCAAAATGTTAGTATGTTTCAGATTTTGAGCAAAAAGGCAAAGAGTATGAAGCAGATTTTGAACAACAAGAAGGATGTAAGTAATTGTCCAATTATGAATCAGATTTTTTAGTGTTTGCAGATGTTTCTATGGACAAGTATGCATGTCAATTTCATGAGCAATTTTCAAACAATTTTGAGGATGAGATAGTTGATGACTACATTGACAACTATATGTTCTTAGTTGATCATAATCCATATGATGTAAACCCTGTTTTGTCATTATCTTATGAGCATCATTATGAAGAAATGATGGTTGCTACTAATGATCAAGATTTGATCACAAGAGAACTAGAAAGTCATTTGTTTGCAAGCAAAGAGGCATTCATCGATCAATATGTTTCTGATCTTGGTTTCAAGGATCTAGTTGCAACCTTGATGGAGTCATATGGTTCAGAGTACGTGAAAATTTCAAATTTATTTTACTCATCATCACTTCCGGGTGAGTCTAGTTTCCTGAAGGAGTTTTTATCATTGTTGTTACATTTCAGACATCACCTATTGATCAATGGTATAGACAAAATATTTTCAGTTTTGAAACTACTTGAATGGATGTTATGGAATTCTGCCTTTACTTTACCAAGTTGCAGATCTGGTTAGAGTAGGGTAGTATAGGAAATAAGCTCGCTTTCCGAGCATGTGATTTCTTTCAAGATGTTCAACAGTAACATATAGTTTGTTGGAATAAAGGTAGGTTTTGAAGATGTTCAGAGAATGGTTGACTATTGATTCCATAGCCCAATGGAAAGGCCACTGGAACTGCTATGTTCTTGGAGCCTCGCAGGGAGGTCTCCAACCCAGTTGGAGACAGATATTAACGCTCAAAATGCCCTTTTAATTTTTTTTAAGCACCTTCATCATTTCATGCTAAATTTTCATTTTCTTAGATCTTTTGGCTAGTGTCATAACTTCTAAATCCTTCATCAAGCTCTCGTCGATCGTCTTCTGACCTACATTCCAAAAACAAAATAATTGTTTTTTTTCTTAAAAACCTAATTTATTGTGTCTCTGTTTATTTTCTAATAAAAAATATATTTTTTATTTTATTTGTCAAAAATATATGTTTATTTGTAAAATTTTGCATATGCACACAAGTAACCTAATCCATATGGGACATTAAACGTATGCCAAACACCAATTGCTCAAGTCACCACAGCCAAGCATTTACACAAAGCAATTTCCATTCCACATTGTTTCATTGATGGTAAATATAAACCTCAAGTATATAACCATTTTAATAACTCAAATCTCGATGAATGTGGGATTTTGGTTTATGAATAAAACAAAAAAAAACACACAATTCATATGGCGCGCGATATGGCCAGGCAAAGATCTTGTCGACAGATCATTGTTTTATGTTTGAATAGGTGTGAAGCTTGCAGGGAAAGCTCAGATTGATGAAAATAATAATATCTCTACATGCAAGAGCAGAGTATGCATGCGTGCTTGTTCAGAGCTGCATCCTTCTGGCAGGAAGTCAAATAGGGTTACTTGCAGCTGAGAATATCGGCATGCCTTGCATCATCATTTGAATTAGTTCCACATTCAGGGAAAAGTTTCCCTCTGCAAGAGCTGTCAAGACAGAGAATCGACAATTGCAAGATTTGTGGTGTCAATTTATCAAGGTTTGCAGGAGTTGAATCTGGACTTCTAGATTCTGGATGGCAAAGGAAGAGGCGTTACAAATCTTGTTTCAGGGCTTGATGGCTGAAGGGTTTTGAAATCTAAGGAAAAATCCCGCTGCGTCGGTGCGGAAGATAGTCACAACAATCAACAACGTGAAGGAATGCGCCATTGCAGAGGATCTATAGCCAATGTCAATAGAAGAAAAACAGAAGCTCAACAGGGATCTTGAATCACTTCCAGGCGATATGCCTGAGAGAATAATTGATTTCTTGAGGAAGCATAGTTCTGGTATTGATCATCCTGATACAACACACATCAATGGAAAACGATGAAGGAGATCACTGCAACAAATCCGCATGGACATCGACAGTCCCAAACAACGTTACATGTTTTCATCAATGCTTCAAAGGATAGGGTTCTAAACATTAAATTCAATATTTCAAAGTTACCACAGTCCCTGCTTCTAATTGTTGATCACTCGGTTGTAGAGTAGTCCATTCGGCCTTGCCTTGTTGAGTTCAGTGAATATCCTGACGTTGAGTAAGATACTTCGTTGGTCAAGCACTCCAGGGCCCGCGACTAGGAGGATGTCAAGCGATGCTTCATGCTGGAATTTGATCGTTCTGCATTTATAATTGCTTCAACTGCGACCGAGGAGGAGATATGACATTGGAACCGTGATCGCATAGTGTGGACTGATAAGGACTTGAATTTGAAGCTCATAATAAAGGGTCTATTGACATGCATATATGCTGCAATGGTCATTGTTCAAGGTTTGAAGGAGGATGGTGTTATCAGCAAGGCTTTAACATCTGAGCATGCTGCTCTTGAGAAATCAATTTCTAAGGAGAGTTCTTGTCATCTATATCTGATACAAGCAGAACTAATTCATCGATACCATAAATTGATAAAACTATGAATGGAGATAAACATCGAGCAAAGTTAACAAAAAGGGTTGGAGAAGGTTTTCAGTCAGCCTGTACAAAAATATGATGATAAAATCTACAAAGGCTTCACATAAATAATATGATGATAAAATCAGCAAGGCTTCACATAAATAATATGATGATAAAATCTACAAACATGCAACAAACCAGTGAATTTTCAAGTGCTCAGACAACGCAGACTATTCATGCCAGGGGTTTTGTAACAAAGAACAAGTTGTTAATTCAGTGGATCCACTGCCCAGAAATTGATGAAGGGTTTGTGTTAAGGAAACACTATATGTGGTTGATAACATCCTCATTGAATGAGGTTCAATATTTGATTCACACAGAAGTTATTCGAGATTCACATATCTCTCCATGAGATCAGCAGGTCAAAGATTAATTCCAGGTGGAAAGAGATCAACATTCCAAATTCAAAGGGATTCGACAGTAGGAATCTCAGCATTCAAGATATTCAAACACCATCTTTCCAATTTTTTTATTATTTTTATTTAACTAAATCACAAGGAATTAGTGAATAGTTGTACAAATGTAAATTTTTATTTGAGTCAGTTCCTAGGAATTAGAAAGTCGATGGTTACATTTGTCATTTTTTTTTAAACAGTTTCTATTTTGAGAAATAAGAGTTATAGATCGAATCATAGAGGGCTAGGCAAGGATCTTTATATATATGAATATGTAAAGACAAGAGAGGGGGAGCATTCTTGAGGACTGTGGTTCAACTTTGTGAATTGTAAGCAACCTGTGTACTGAGATTTCTGTTGAGTATGTATCTGAATACAAAATTTTCTCCCTAATTTTTTTTATCAGACTTCCTTTTCTTTTCACTCCTTTTTATATATGTGGATGGATGGTAAAGTTCATAGTGTCTATAATTCATTTGATGACTGAGAGATGCCATTCTTTCGTTTCATTAGTCGATTTATATACCACATATAATTGACCATTTTTATATGCTTTTAGTGTATTGAGTTTGTCGATACAGTAGTTTTAACTCATCTGATCTATTCAGAGAGGACTTTGTTGATTATAATGTGTTCATCATAGTCTTTTCTAAGTGAGGCTTAATAGTTTATAGATTGATCCACCCTACAGATTCTTTCATCCAACCATATAGTTTTATGTTACCAAGCTCATTCCCTTTACAGTGAGAGAAAGACTCTTGGAGTGATAACAGATCTGATGCCATATCCATTGTATAGTGTGCCATTGGAGACATATCATAAATTATATGTTAAAATCATGTCATAAATTCAGCAATAATCATATATTAACATTACCATATGTGCCTCCATATATACTCTTTAACAAAGTGCATAGTATAACATCTAGGTCCACCACTTGTATCAATTTATATGTTCATATGAAGTTTATATGTAATCTTTTACCATGGCCTTAGGACTTATCCATAGTTCCTTTCCCTCTTTATTTTGAGCTAGATCCCATTTAATTATAATCATATATGGATTATAAATCAATGATATAACATATCATAACATAACGCATGTAACAATATAATTCTCATAACCATAGAAATTCCCTGTATCACAAGTAAATATCAACAACATTTAGCAACAATGCATCAACCACCCATTTGTCATATCAAATGAAACCAAGACTGCATCATCAAATGTATAGGACTATGTAGGCAACATCATAACAACAACAACATATAAACGTAACATGTCTATCTTTGCACCTATAGTCTACAAGGGAGTCCCACCTAATAGTTAAATATTATCATCATAATAATTAATAGCGTTTAGCAATCATTTGCGGGCGAAATTCATCATTGCGATTTTAATTGTCAAGAATCTCTTTTGTTTTGCTCACTGAAATTTTCCCACCAATCTTTGACATGGGGAACATCTTTGAGGAGTGCAAAAGTAATATTTTCTCTATTCGAAAAGCTATGGACAGAAAAATACCCTTATATTAGATTCAATCATTTGTCTACAACATATGTGTCTATCTGACCTTCAAATATAGGAATATCAAAGTTGATTTGTAACTTGAAGGGGGCGGTGCCTCCGCTCAAGGAAGATGCGTCGCTTGTCGGTAGCCACCGAAGGATTTGCACAAAACTATCCATCGTCTCATTCCTTTGTTGCATGAGGGATTCCTCAAGAAACATTTTCAAAGGATGTCCTATCGCTTTGTTTTTCTTTTCTCCCTCCATGAGAGGTCGCTTGGGCGTTCGAGAGATTTTTTCTGTAAGAGAAACAAGTTGAAGACCCAATTCTTTGTACCCTAACCTCATTGGGGAGATGCATTAAGAACGACAAGGAGGAGACCGCTCTGATACCACTGATCTAGATTTTATGAGAAGAACAAAATGAATAAATATGATTAAAATACTTTTAACACAGAATAACAAAGATATAGTAAAACTATTTTCTATTCAATGAGGAAATAAACTAAAACTGTAAAATGAAGAAAAAAAAAGCTTGCTGGAATGGTGGTGTCTTATCTCTGAGAAGAGATGTGACAGTTGTGCTTATTCGCAAGAAGAAAATAATTACAATGAGGCTCTGAAGTCCTTTTTAAAATAAACATGAATTATAAAACCCTAGACATCCAAAAACCTAACCCTAGGAGATGAAGTGTCAAAAGTCATGTGGGCCTTGTTGAGGTAAGCTAGTACATCAACTTGTCGAGGTCGTAATTTTTGCATATGATCTCCGTTTTAGGTGCACGATATCCCATTGGAAAGGTATATTCAAGTACTACACATGCTACCATAATAATGTAACTCCAACTACAATGTAGCTGTGGAGATCTCTAAAAACGATGTTTAGGGCCTCAAAACAACCTCAGAAGTTGGGGACCTGAAAACTAGAAAAAAAATGCCAAATTGGAAAATTGCCAAAATGAACGAGTTTGAATAGTTGGGAGGCCACTGAAATCCATCTAGATCAACATTGTTGATTATTGGTTGTTCTATTCTTGTAGTATTATCAACAGTTGATTGCAAGGGCTTGCAGGCACAAAATTATCACTACATTTCTAGGATTGTGATCATCGACATTGATGATGTGAGGTGTGATGCATATCTTCCTTCTAAGAGAAGTTATGATGATCCATTTGCGATATGGTATAATGAGGTGCACTCATTCTAGTTATATCATGGGTCGCCCAAGATTGTTGGAGGTTTACGTTTTTCAGTGGATAGTTGCAGATTGATTCATTTTAGGTTGACAATTGATCTTGGTTTACTAAGTCATGGAGTGGATACCATAGATGTTTATATTGTAAGCATTAACAACTGCAATCTTCATGGGTGTCACATGGCAGTCAGAGTAGTAATGGGACACCATGGTGGAGTTACTCGTTGTGTTGACATTTATACACAATGTCTGTTGCAAGGCCTATGTGTGACTAATGATGATGCAGGACATAGTCCATGGGAGGTTATGTACCTTAGGAGTGTTGTTGTTACTGCCATTTCCTTCTTTGGAATATTTCATAGAGGTCCATGTGATATGTGGTAGGTGGAATGAAGGAAGATCATGAGTAGGCCTTGGTGTCCTACTGAGTTGATGGAATGGAGGAAGGCACTTCTAGCTAGGAACATAAGAAAAGATTGTACCCTGGCCCAAAAAATTTAGTTTTGTAATGAAATATTTTCTTGGAAATCGTTGCAACTTGAAAATTCATAATTTCACAACTACAAATCCGAGCACTTTCAGTCCCATCAACATATTGGTAGAATTAGTTGTGAGTCTCAAATGGAGATGTCGACGGGTTCAACTAATCAATTTATGTGTTGGTTGGAGGTTTGCCCCCCCACATCAATATTACTTCTTATATTCAGATTGCACTCGTGTTTTTAGCATCATATCAGTTTACAATGACAGTTCTTTTGGGGGAGTGCAATGTGTTGAGACTTGGTCCATTCATATTCCGAGGGTTACTAGTGTGACACGACAAAAGTAAATAGGTATTAGGGTATCTCCCTTGGTAGGGTCCTATTTCTTCCTCATGAGGTCGTCATTGCAACAAGAGGTCAAAAACATTAGTATAGAGGCCAAATTTCCTATAGAAGGCTGAGTGCTTTTATGGGGATTGACTTTCTTTTGGTGGAGGGCTAAGATAATTGATGTATAAGACCAGTTTAATTTTGTAGCATTTGGGATTGGTATACTTCCAATTTGGTCATGGGATCTGGGAATTCATCTTCTTGATGGGTTTCTTCATATTTTGGTGAGAATCCACAAAGTTGCGACAATGATTGGTCTGTTTCATTTTTGGGGTGTCAGGGAAGGAGATGTTGAGACTTATTCTATTTGGCAGGCCAAATTTCCTTTTTTATATATTTGATATAGAGTATGGAAATGGTTTTGCAGGTCGTGACTTCACCTGGATGCCCATGCAGGATACTATTCATGGTAGTAGGTTCAACCATTACAGGTATTTCATCTTGGGGTTCAAGGAGAGGAGGATGTAGACTAGGCACAGTGGTCAAAATATTATGATCACAATGGAAAAACATCAACATGGTGGTTCCTTTATGAGATTAGCTTGGGACCCTCAGATTTCAGTGTTAGACAATCCAGTAGTTGATTCATATGAGAGAGACAATTTTTTCTTTCATGGGATTGGTTCCCTAGTAGAGCAATTATTTTAGGGGTTGACCAAGTTTTTGTAGTATCGAGTTTCTATACTTATCGATAGTATTCAAAAGGCCTCTTATGTTAGTACCTTGTTGGAAAATGACTTGAGGGAGGATTCTTCACATCTTCCATGTTGGTTTGGAACACTGATATTATTTTCAGTTTCATTTTGATTTAGCCTATGTAGTGTCAGGTTGTGATGGCATTGCTTGAGGATACACAATTTTTGGGAAGGGAGGACTATAATGTCCCCATTGTTTTGGGTCCCCTTGTTCTACAGTTGGAAGATGACTTACGAGGCTTGTGTCAATTAAGATAGAGGTATATCGAAGGGTTTGGAGGAGTTATATGATGCCCAACCTAGTACATTTATCATATTTCATCATTGGGATCACTTCCTCACAATGCCTTCTTGTTCCTGTGGCATTTCAACGATTCCCATAAATTGGGAGTATTATTGAGCATAATTTAATTAAATACACTAAAGGTGTTATTTGGATCATATTATTGGAGGGGACACCTTAGTGTTATAGCTCATTGGAACCAGGATGAAGAGATATAAATGGTGGAGAGGATGAAAAGTGACTTCAGTGCCGGAAAATGATTTAAAGTCAAATAAATCACTTTTTCGAGTAAAGGGTTTAATAAATTAATAAAGTGATTTATTTAATGTTAAATTAAAAAATTCACTTAAGCGTAAAAGGGAAAAATGGTTAGCAAAAGGGTGAACGCTTAAATAAAAGAGGAATGAGGGTGCCCTCTCTCATTATGCATTTTCTATTTTCTAAAAGATGAATTGAGAGAGCTCTTGTGGCTTTGGATCTTGTGTATTTAGAACAAAAATTTCATCAATCACTTCCCTTGTTGGGACACATTTAGTTAAACTTGGATGCCACAAGACTATGGTATGTCAATGATACAATTGAACAACTAGAGGATCTCGAATATGAACCAACTATCAAAGTAATTTTTAAGAAGCTTGAGTGCCAATCGAATAATTCCTTCCCAATTACCCTAGCCATAACAAAAGAAGGAAATGATATCATTATGCCACTTTAGAATGAATAATTTGAAGAAAAAAAAGAAGCTGAATTATACACTATACCTTTTGTACATACACCCCAATTGTATCACCAAAGAAAATGTCGATGGAAAATAAGTTGTTGTAACAATAAAAGGCACTAGTCAGGGACATGAGGGAGGTCATAGAAAATATTTAGAGCCTTTAGACTAGAGGGAGAATTAGGAACAAATCCCATAGTAATTTTTGACCTAGCGAGCGCATCCAATACCCAAATATTGAATTTGTTCAATGAAGTCAACAAAGAATCCTTGGAAATATTAAAGGAATCTATGGAAGACTCAGACAAACTCACGTCAAGGAAAGAAAAATACAAAGGTACATGGGAATAATTTTTAAGAATATCTCAAGAGAATTTGTAGATCGACTTACCAGAAGAACTGGAAGATCAAATAGAGTCTATCAAGCAATTAGTACACCAATTAGTCAACATGAATTCTCAACTAAAGGAGGGAAAAAACAATTAAAAGTCAATTAGACATAAACTATACTACAATCAGAATATGCCAAGCTTAAAGTAATCAGGAAAAATATTGAAGAAGACAATGATAAGGCATCAACAATTAACATTATAATTAGCGACCAACCCATCTAATTTGCAACCACATGTAGCTGACTGAAAGTCCAATCGATGCTTCTGAAATACCTAACAAAAAAAAATTCAATGAATGAACCTCATGCCACAGAGGATTTAACAAAATAGATTGACTAGGAGAAACAAGTCGAGATAGAGCTACTAGAGCAAGAACATCAATGGTTCCTAGAACATAAAAATGCTCAATTGAAAGCAGGGAGTGTTGTTGGTCACATGGTCCATTTAATTTAGAAATCATAGCACATTGAGGATACATGTAGTCTTGAATTGGGCAATACATGACAAACTGATCACGACAAAGATAGAATACTTGTCTCAAATAAAGTCATTGGAAGTGAAAGTTCAATGCACAATGGAAGAATAATATAATTTTTAACAATGATTACAATAGATTGCATCACACATACATAAAATCTCCATGACTCCACCAAGAAATAAAACAACACCTCAGAATCAATATTCAATCATTTGTTAAGAAACAAATATCAATATAGCATAGAAAAACCTCAGAATAAGTACTCAACACCTTGAAAAAGAGAGAATTTCAGATAATAAGCCTCTTCGAGGGGGAAACCTCCTTATACACCACATAAATTTCCAAATAGAAGATGATTCCAAATGAAAATGTCTCCTTGGTATATATAGGATACTAGGAGGTACAATTACAAGTAGTGAACCCAAGCCTACATAAATAAAGTAACATTACTAATGTAATATGCCCTAATTAAGGGGTAAAGTGCCACTATTTAGGGCTTAACATGCCCCTCCCCTTGAGAAAAGTGTTGTCCACAATGTTGTTATAGCAAGATTTGCCTCACCATATGGATTCTTGCATAGAAGGCCTTTTTCCATTTCCCCATGCAGACTTATCATCCATGTTTGTAAAATCCAGAGCCAAAAATAAATATTTTTCTACATGTACGCATCTTGCCTACTATACAACATGCATATACGCAGGGTGCTCCACTACAACAAGCGTACATCGGGATTTGTGACAGAAAATGAAAATTAATATCGGGTTTCCATGTCATGATAGGAGATCTA
>SNQJ01S0091275.1:16912-32765 GCA_010110895.2 Picea sitchensis | reverse complement strand
GTGTGCATATCATGCACGCCTTTGTCCCCCCTACAGGTGCCCCCATGCGTGAATATCCAGATAATAGGCACGCACTCGTGCACGCAAATTTTTGGATCGCTCGCACACTTGGGGGCCCACACCCATAAAACCCCCTGTACGGCCCTCCGTACAGGCCCTACCCAGAAATGAAAAACCTACTTCTATGCAGGACGATAAGACTACCAACCTGAAGCTCGCTGGTCCTAGATCGACTGCCTCATTCTCCTAGAATCTCCAAATCTCCTCTGAATACCTCTCGTCCAGTCACTCCGACAACAAGTACAAATGAGGTGGCAATGTGGGCCCTACAACTATATATAGGCCTTTCCGCCAAACTTCCAATCACCATTCCGGGAGCTCTGGGTGTCCGTTCTTTGATCCGTCTTCAGCCACGGGATTAGCATCCTGTCATCTACATCAAGACAGTCCCCGGGCCAGTTTTTATCCTTAGCCCCCGGGGTGCCATTTTTTCATATCCCATCCAAGTACGCATGCTCATGTTCAAAATTATCAAATAAATGCTTGTATGATCGATTCTTTTCAGATATTGTTCACGTCAGGTATTTGGTTTTTATGTGTGCAGGTACTTGGTCATCATACATCAACACAACCCCTTCAGGTATATCATCACCACTGGCATGTAATAATTTCCTCTGAATCTCAATTGCATCTCCAGTCACACCCTCTGACATTTGCCTCTAGGATCCCCATCTTTGAATCTGCAGTACCGACACCTCCATTGCATCTTAGGTACTGTCACCTGGTAGCACTCTTACCCACATGAGTTGTCCCATTCATAGCACCCTTTTTCACTTTGACACTCATGTTGTTTTTCAACCCTTTAGGGATGGGAGTTTCGATAGTCTTACATCATGTCGTGAATCAACCTCATACTCCTTCTCCTCATTTTGCTAGCTTTCCTAGTGGACTCCCAGGTTCTATTTTGACTACACCTCCGCAGTATCATGAACCCTCCATTTCATCCACAATCAGTTTGCCCCTCTGCAAATTTCCCTCCTTTTCATCTACCTCATACAGAAACCCACCCATGGGGCCCCCACCTTCCACAATTCTCCAAACTAATGGCGCCCTCACTGGCCCAACCATATTACATTGGGGCACCCGTTTCTGTATTTGTACACTCATCCCAAATTATTCTTTATTTATTGTAAAAAAGCCTTTATTTCCAACATTTCCATACCTTTTTGTCGTCACCTTTGGCGACCTTCTTCCCTTTTTGGCAAATGAAACCCATGTCACCCTTGGTTGGGGCACTCCTTATCATCTACCCTTTTTGACATCGTCCATATACTTCGAGTATCCCACAGTCCACTTACCTCTGCCCTCTGAGTTTGTTCACTTTGTCCCGCCTCTGGCACAACTTATCCCACGTCTGGTTGTCCCCCTGACACTCGACTTAGTTGAACGATTGCGGCCACTTATACTTCGCATATACCCCCAAGCAAGGGTAGTATTGAGTCTTCATACATCTTGACTTCGACCATGTACCTCCTCCAATTCCTAACCTCACCTAGTATATTTCACGAAGCTCTTTGCTTTTGGGAGTTGCGTCCCCCTTTTGTCAACATTAGCACAGTTTTCCAAAAGGGCGACAATATCTTGACTCTCATTACCTTTCCAATGAGAGATCTCGGATGGCACAGGGAGAACCACAATTGCTCCCTGTTTTCGTTGACCCCCATAACATTTGACTTAAACACTTTCTCATGTTACGGTGGGTATTACTTTGCGACTATTGCAGTTATTTCTTATATTTGCCGAAGACCTCTGAACTTGGTTGGGATATCAATGCCTACATCATTCTTGATATTTCTTACAGATGTCACTGCCTACTGGTCATAGTATGTTCCTCCACAGAATTGTCTTCTTCCTTTATCACGACCGCCCCCGAGGGCGCTACAGTTGTCTACATCAACACACCATCCCTTTTTGAGTTACATGACACAAGCATGGGGCATGCCCGCCTCGTTTGTACACAGTTTATTTTTACACACCTTATGGAAGGTTGGGTTCTATAGGTTCCCTTCTCCCTCCAACGGGTAACACTTGAAACTCTAATTATCGCTCTCTCTTACAATGAAACTCTCAGTAGAAGAAACATTGATTAATTTCGGCTATACGTATGCTCCTAACCTCATCCATCAGGGGGCATCTGTTATCACTGAAATTTCATCCACAAATGGTTACAAGAATTCAGCATTGCCAAATAGTTATGAGGTCACCCATGGACCAAAATTACCACAAAAGTATTTCCAAAGGGTCAAAAACTATACAACCAGTGACAAAATTAAAGTGCACTATGACTACACAGGGCGCGCGCTCACATGCGCGAAACAGAAACGCAGGAAAAATGCACATGTGCCCGATGCGCGACTGTGGTCGCTAAAATCCATGCACATGTGAGAACGACACATTTATGAGAGTGGTCGACCTCCCACTCACTTCTGGTTCAACTTCCAAGTTGATTTGACACTCAAATCTAGACTGGATCCGACTGGGTGGCTGGTCAAAGACCTAAAAATGCCCCAATTAGCCTCTTTCCACACTACAAGTTTGTTGCACAATACCTCAAAGAGGTGCTATAAAAAGGCCATGGGTGCACTTCATTTTTTAAGGAATTCAATACCAAAATTATGTTGCTACTATTCTCTTGAGGAATCCTCTATTCTCACCAAGAGTATACTAGCACCATTACATTGGGCAATCCATCTCACCCCTTGAGTGGATTAGCAAAGAATTCTTTCACCATTTTCATTCAAAGTTGTAAGAAAAGATTATTTGTGGGGGTCCAAGAGCCCTCCCTTGGAGGAATAAGGGACTCATAGTCCTCTTTCTTCTTGGTGTTTTCTTTCACTGATATAAACCTTATCATTGGTGACATGGGTCTTATTGTTTCTTTTGTTTCTATGCCCCTATGCTCACTAGTTTAGTTGTTATTTTATTTCTTAATTTAATTCTTAGTTGTTATTTTATATTTCTTTCTCTAACCCTTTTCCTTACAGATGTCCTGCTTAGCAAACCCAACTAAGCTTACAAGCACCTATGTTTTGCTCACTAACGTGACAAAAGAGGTGCAACAATAATGTATATACAACCCAATATTTGGTAATGGGGAATCACACAATGATTGTATCTTAGGTTCCACTTCCTTCTTAGGTGACAGTCCTTTAGGCTCCTAGAACATTCATCGATACTCCTACAACAACTCCTCCAACTATTGTTTCTTCTCTTTGGTACATCCCTCCAAGGATGCCTTTACTATCACTGATTCCTACCCTAGTTAATTATTTATTAAGAAAATAAATACATACTTATTTCTAGAACTAATCACATTTTTGGATTAGTTATAACTTACCAAACAAATATTACTTGATCTCTCTAGCAAGTGTTGATATATCTCACAACATGTCCCTCCTCGTGGTGGCTCTACCTTTTTCTTTTTGACCTCGATCTTAATATGGAAGAGTTTTTTTGTTTCCTTATCTTCCTTGTGGTGAGGGATACTCATATTCAACTCCTTCTACATTGAAGTGCAGACAATATTCTCATCCACATGTGAGTTTCTCTATACCTGGTGGCTCGAATGCTTTCCTAGTAAGTTCTTCTTCTTGGAATCTCTCTTATGGTTCTTTGGCTTCAAATCTGGATGTAGCTTCCAACACTTATATTTAGTGTGACCGTAGATATTACAATGGTTGTAGTGGTTGTTTGGATCCTTGCAATGATGTGTAGTGGCTATTGTCTTCTTTTCTTTTCCTTTTCACTTCATCTTCCCCTCCTTGGAAGCATCTTGGTGGTGTTTCTATTTAGAACCACTTGGCTGTCCTTTTTTATGACCTATGTTCTCTAGATATTGAGCTTGTACACAGACCTCATTAGTGGTATTGAGTTTGAAGAGACTCACTTGCTTTCACAAATTACTATGTAGACTTGCCAGGTACTTGAGGAGTATGTATGGGTTCTTGCAAGAGATACCCAACATGATTTCCATTTTCTTGAATTCGATGGTGCACACTCTACCCTTGCCTCTGCTTGATGTCAATGGATCCATCAGTCCTCTACATACCCAATAGGGTATAATTGGGACTTGATGAGGGTTTTAAAATCCTCCCACTTAGTTACTGGTGGACCATCCTCCAACCTAAGTGTCTTTGTGTGAATTTCCCACTAGGTTAATGCATGACACTCTAGTTTTAGTTGGGAAAATGAATTTTTATACTCTTCATTCATGTTATGGACACTAAAATACACTTATAACTATTGCAACCAATGATTCAAATTAACATCATTGATCTCACCTTGATAGGGTCTTATGTCCACTTTCACTTACATTTTAAACATAGGTTGTGAAGAAGTGATGACATTGGAACTTGGACGCAATTTCTAGGGCTCTTTTCTCAACTTCTTTTATGGGCCTTCACTATCTCTCAGTTTCTCATAAGATCCAGATTTTAAGTTAGATCCATCGACCTCTCTGAAAGGTCCAAAATTGTTTGTTATAACCACCATGAGGAGGGACATGTTGTGAGAGATATCAACAACTTTCTTTTCTATCCTCGAAAAACTCTCTTCTGATGTATCCTGAGTATTTTTATGAATAGACTCATCTACCATCGCTAGGTTTCTATGACTTCCTTCTTAAGCCAATTCTTGGATCCTACAAATTTCCACAAATACCCCAAAGAAACTTGTCTATAATACTAATATGATATATAAACTATCATGTATATTCCACTAAAACATTTCGTCACAATAGATCTTATAATAATATGAAATCCTAGTTTATGCAATTTGTTTCCTTAGATCCTAGATTAATTATTACTAACTTATTGCTCAAATTTATAAAAAAAACTGAAATAGGAAAAATTAAAGAAAAATAAAATGTACACACCATCCACACAATGAGCACAAGATGAATCCTAGGAAAAACGTAACATGAGAAAACCCAACTAGACGATGGGGCCCATGCTCTGCTCTCTTTTCTTCAGTGGTGATATGCAAATTCAAAGAAAGGGGCACTCACTATGGATTTACCTATGACATTGTGGTATAAATGGATACTACAGAATCTACTTCCTCCTCTATTATTCTCTCAAACCCCACTCCTATATTCTCTTCTCAACTATGGAACAATTACAATGATGGATAACATAACCCTTTCTCCTCATAGCGGCATGGTATTTAACATAGCCCAATAGTTGTATAGCATTAGGGTTTTTGCATCCTCAACCCTCAATTAGTGATAAGGTTTTGGACATTCTATAATATTCTTGAATGTCCACACATGAGTATCCACACATGTGCGAGTAATGGGCATTGATGTGGCATCCACTCATACCATGGTGGTCAACAAGATAGGTCAACTTGTGAGAATCATAAATTTTGCCTACGATCTTTGATTCGGGTGATTTTTACACTGTTAGAAATGTCTCAGTATGTAGAATAATGTCAAGGGATTGCAAGATATGATTAGAAAGTTTGACTGCAAAAAAAATGTCATTTGATGCCTCAATATGGCTCAGGAAGGTTCTGGACCCCAAATCTCCAAAGTGGGCCATGCCACTGAAATGGGCCCTACAAGCTTATTCCTCAAATTTTCCACCAAAAAAGTACTAAAATACATGAAAAACTATATTATGATCCATTCCAAATCAATAAAAAGTACTAAGATAGATGAAAAAATATATTATGGTCCATTCCAAATAACTAAGTCTAGCTAGGTTACCAATTACTATTATGGTTAGTGATTGAGATACACTCCATATAGATATTCAAGGGAAGAGGGGGAGTCCTGTGAGGTTTTACTTGGAAGAAAATGTATATATATGAGCCCTATATATGTCACACACACATATTCCAAGGAAAACCTTGAAAGGAAACTTAAGGAATTCTTCCCCACGTTCGTGGATGGAATCCCTAGTAAATATGTCAACATAGACTAGTGCACCTAACTTAGGCAAATTCAAATTGGGTACATGTTGACCCAAAACTAACCAAATGCCTAACAACATCATCGATAACTAATTGAGTTACCCCTTGGGATTCTACAAACATGCACACACAAACTAAAAATATGTGGGATCCCCTCTCTTCCTCAAAATATATAAATGGAGGGAGAAGACTCAACTACAAGCCACAATGGTAGTTGGTAACCCTGAGTGACTTGACAAGATTTGAACTTGTGACCTATGTCTTCCCCATCAACAACATGCCTTAGGTGGATTATTCAACTGATTGAGTTGTCCCTTGGGGATATATAGGGATCAAATAGACACCAAGGAAAGTCTTATGGATCCCCCCCCTCTTACCCAAATTATTTGGATGGAGGGAGACTCAACTACTAGCCATAATAGTGGCTAGTAAGCATAAGGGGCTTAACATGATTTCAACATGTGACCTTCATATTTTCCTTGGGTAGATATTTCAATCAATCGCTATATAGGGTTCTCTCACTCTCTCAAACACATATATCACATTGAAAATTTCCTCAGGGAGTCCCTCTAGGTGTTTCCCACATTCCATGAATGGAAACTGAGTTAAATGTAATTGATGGTTGATAACATGTATGACTAATCTTAAGGGACCCAAGTGGATTCAACCTTGTGACTTCCTTGGTCATTATGACTTTGACATAAGAAGTCAAACCACTTGAGATAACCCTTGGGATGATATATATAGCCTAATAGGTTAGATGAATGTTTTGAGCTAACCAATTTCAAAGCATAGATCGTTGACAGGTCATAGGATCAAGTATGGAAGAGTCTCTTTGGGTTAGGAGTAAGAGCACCATTCACAAATTGTGAGGAAGCACCTGGAAGGTTTCCCTGAGAAAATTTTCCAAACACACACACATACATATATAAAACACACACACATACATATATGCACACACACACACACAAATATATACATATTCCCTAGTTTAGTGGATTAGTTAATTAGTTTGAATGGACTGTTTTCAAGGCAAAGTTTTTTGTGAGGTCTGTTGAGCTTCATTTTTCGTGCCAATTAGCCTCCATAATGATCTGGATTTATAAGCAGAATGAATTGAAACCACATATTTATAATATTAACACAGAGACACAATGAAAAATAACAGATATACAATAAAACTTGGTTGCTATTAAATAATAAATATGCTAAAAATTGTAAAAATGCAAACTGAAAGTCAACTTGATAGAATGGTGGTAGCGTATGTCTAACAAGAGATGTGATGGATTAAATCATTCACAAGAAGATGATTATAATGAGGATACGAAGGCATTTTTAAAATAAACATGAATTCCAAAACCCTATACATCCAAAAACCTAACCCTAGGAGATGAAGTGCCAAAATTCATGTGGGCCTTGTTGGGGTAAGTTAGTACATCAGCTTCCTGGGGTGATAACTTTTGCATATGATCTTTGTTTAGGGTGCATGATAGCTCGTTGGAAAGGTATTGATGAGGAGATTCATTTAGGGGGCTCAATCAAAGCCCTTGGCCATAATTGAGGTTCCTTATCTGGGAAAAAACATCATTTAGGCCCTCAAAATGGCCTCAGAAGTTTAAGAACCGAAAAAACTGCTAAAAATAGTAAGTTGCCAAAAACCTATTTTGAGCTAGTTGGAAAAGGTGGGTGGCCATAGAGATCCTTTTGGATAAATCCTCCCCCCTTAGGAAGTAATTGTCTCCATTGCATTGAGTTCCCCCATCAAATGAGGATTTTTTTGTTGAATTTGGCCCCAGGTGAGCCACTTGCCTTGGTGCAGGAGTTGCCCTACTTTGACAAATCGATAAAGATGGATCCTCTATTGGTGATTTCCATGTAGTCATGGTTGATCTATGTTGGTGTCAGTTGTTCTTCTATCTCTGAAGTGTCCAATAATGGTGGAAAACAAGGCCAAAAGAGTTCCACATTGAATACTGGGTACAATCCAAGGAATGGGGGAAGGTTGAGTTCAAAATAATTGTCAAACACTACCTTGGTGATGGCGTAGGTTTCATAGTGGAGTGGATGAAGCTTCTGATGAGGCCCAGTAAAGTGTTCTTTCTACAAGTGCAACCAAAATTTGTCTCCCACCTGAAACTGGTGTGGCATCGTGTGTTGATCATGGTGTTGCTTGTACTTGGAATTGGACTACTGTGAAATATCACGAACATTGGAGAATGTGTTGGATCCAATCAATGAACTAGGTGGTCTTGTTAGCTCTAGTTGGAGCATGCAAAAATTCTTCCTAGGTGGTGCATGAGGTAGTTACGAAAACACATCCAAAACAGGACCCAATGGTTGAAATCAACCCACGAAAGGGGGTGTGGTCGATTGAGATATGTATGGCTATGTTTTAGTTGTGTTGAACATAGGAGACTCTCATCCAATTGAAGGGGTTCTTGTAATTTTACATGTGAAATATTTGCATGATCATCACGGTTGACAACCTCGGTTTAGCCATCCGTCTAGAGGTGGAAGGCCGGTGGACTTAGTAAGCTTGGTGTCCAACAATTACCAAAGAATCGACCAAAATTTCATGAGGAACCAACTGTCTCGATATAAGATAATGGTTTGTGGGATTAAAGTGTACCATGATCGATTCAAAGAGATTGGTAGTGGTCTCCATTGTGATGCTCTTATTGTGAGCGACCATAATCACCATCTTGGAAAATTGATCAACAACCACAAAAACATGATCCATTTCCTCATTTGGTGGACGAAAGGGCCGAAATGTAGTCCATCGAGATCAATTCCTAGGGAACGCTATTTGTGAGTGGGAAGAGGAGTGTATAGACCTTGTTTCTTAATGGTTGGTTTCGAAATATCATAGGTAGTGCAAGACCATAAATACTTTCTAACATCCTGTCAAAGTTTCAACCAAAAGAAATGTTATTGCAACACTACCACTATATTTCCAATGCTAAAGTGTCCTACCACCCAAATGTAGTGGGCTTCCCAAATCAAATTTGATGCAGCTCTCTTGATGGAACACATATATATCCCAAATGACACAACAACCCATACTAAATATGGAATTGGTGACATTTTGTTTGTGTAACATTTGGTGGGTGTTGGCAGTCGGGATATGTCTCGTAGAGTTTGGGCCATTTGGAGGTCTTGTGGCCATAAGAATCAAGAATTGTGGTGAGTGTCATGGAGGTTGAGCAGGGCAATCAACGATTCGATTGGTAATTCATGTTTTATACTTGATGTTGAGGAGTGCGGGGCTTCATGGTGTGGACCATATGATGGGGTGTTCAAATTTTCCTTGAAATGATACGTATGGTGCGGCATATGATCATTATGGATGATTGTCTCCTTCCCAAGAATGTAATCCATTGTGAAATCTTTCCACTGGTGGAAAGATTTCACAATGAGGTACATTTCTTTGTCATAAGTAGGGTACTACAGAATGACCTTAATAGTGTCTCACTATGATGAGCTGAGTGAATTGATGTTGATGATAGGTACCACAACATAGTCTGAAGCATCGTCATTGATATCAAGGGTTGGAGTCAATTGTGAAAGCATTGAGGCAAAGCAAAAGTGTTGCTTCAGATCATAGAATGTTTTCTGTTGGGACATTCCCACACAAATTTTTCATACCACCACCTCTAGTTATTTGGATAGGGCCCATGCAATGGGAGAATCCCAACATGAACCTTTCCAGTAGAAATTGACAAAGGCCTAAGAGATCCAAAGCTTCGGTGAATAGTGGTTGGAGTACATCCGCGAATACGGATCTTGGTTGGATCAACATACACACCATGCACATGTATCCGAGGTGTTGGACCTTGTTCATGACGAAGGATCCCATTTCCAAGTTGGCATATAGCTTGTATTACAAAGTGTGCAAAACTAGTTGAATATGTTGCAAATGTTATTCCCAAATTCTTGTTTATTGACGAGGATGTCATCCAAATACACCAACAAAAAATGATTGGTGAAATTCGCGAGATTATCAAGGTAGTAATCCTCATGAAATTTGTTGGGGAATTTTTCAAACCAAAAAGGGCATAACCAATACCATTCAAAAATACCTTATTTTGACTTGAAGGCGGTTTTCCATACATGCAAACCAGTTCTATTAAGGGCGATGGTATCGGACTTAGGATCAATCTTATTGAAGTATTTTCCCCTTGGAGTTGATCAAAGAGTCGTCGATTAATGGAGCCGTTACCGGTTCCTAACTGATTTATTTGGGACCCATTAATCAATGCGAGTCACCAAGTCTGCCCATTAACATACGCACCCGGCATAGGTTACATGGTGATGATCTAGGTCGGATGTGTGCCTTGTGGAGAATTTCTTGGATATGACACTTGATCATCACCATTTTCTAGCGAGGAGGAATTTGATAAGTACGGCCCATTATTAGCCGGTGCCCGAGGGTAAGATCGATGGATGCTTGACTGAATCGTTAATTCTTGTATGCGGAGGTATGTATGTGGAACGCAACCTTCCGCTCACTCGAGGTGAATCATGAAGAAAACTGGATCGTGACCTTCCACCATTTGCTTTTGAGGAGATCGAGGAAATAACACTAGGTAGGATTGCCTCAGTTATCTTGTACAATTTCCTGTCAAAGTAATAGCAACACTAGTGAAGGGTCTAGACTCATATACAACGTGATGTTTCCATGAACAAAGTTGGCCCAAAAGAGCATCACAAACTTCAAAGGGAGCAACATCGCACAATACCTATATTTGAATGAAAAGCGTGCCTTGACGGGTAACACTATTGGATAAGGCGAAGATCGCTTCCTTGAAGGAGCCATCTGATGGTGTAGGGTTACGGGTGCAGTTTTGTCGACAAGGCTAGCCGCTTGACTATCTTTGTTGAGATGAGGTTCTTTGGCTACCTCTATCAACGATGAGTGCAATTAAGGTTCCTTTTACCCACATTTGTATGAAGTGAAAAGGCATTCACCTTCCTCTAACTCATAAGGTTCACCGTGATGGATCTTGGTGGTAAAAACGATGGCACTGGGTTTTACATCAATGATATGTCTCCCCTTTTATGGTTTTGAAGGGTCTAGACTCATATACAACATGATGTTTCCATGAACAAAGTTGGCCCAAAAGAGCATCACAAACTTCAAGGGGAGCAACATCACACAATACCTCATATTTGAATGGCTTGATGCCATACGACAGGTGACACTATTGGCTGACGCGAAGATCGCTTCCTTGAAGGAGCCATCCGATGGTGTAGGGCTACAGCTGTGGCAGGGCTAGTCACTTGATGACCTCTGTTGAGATGAGGTTCTTTTGTCTACCTCTATCAACGATGAAGTGCAATTAAGTTCCTTTTACCCACATTTGTGAATGAAAGAGGCATTCACCTTCCTCTAACTCATCAGGTTCACCGTGATGGATCTTGGTGGTAAAAACGATGGCACTAGGTTCCACATCAATGATCTGTCTCCCCTTTTATGGTTCTGAATTAGAGTCGGAAACTGCATCTGATTCAAAGGATTTTACCTCATCCACCAATGATTGATTTGATCGGCAATCAACAGTGTTATGCCAGGGGATCTTATGGAAGTCGTACCACTTCCCGGTATATTTATTCATCTTCCCATTGACCTTCTTTGCTTGCGGCTTGGACTAGTTGTCCTAAGGTTTTCCATATTTTATCTATCCTTTGTTCTATGGGATGGGGCTTCCCTTTCCCTGCTTCTGCTCTGAGGGGTTCCGAGACCCAAACTATCACGGATTTTGTTTCAACTTCTGCTCGATTTCGATGGCATATCTATAGGCTATGCCCAAGGATGAGATGTCCAAAACCTCCATTTATGTCTAGATGTATCTATGCATACTGTCACAGTACTTGAGCACCAGATGTCACTCAGAATATTTGATGCCTGGCTTGGTTTGCAAGGTATGGAAGACATTAGTGAACTCTGGCGTTGTTTGGTCTCTTTCCTGCTGCAATTTGGTCTATCTTGTATACAAGTTGTCATAAATTCCAATAGGGTAGTATTGTTCCTTAATAGCATCCCTGAAGGAACCCCAAGTGGGTACAACTGCAAATAATGTGGATCCCTCTATTTCCTTTTTCTCACAAAAAGTCTCCCACCAATATTTGACATGGGGGACGACCTTGAGGAGTGCAAACATAATATTTTCTCTATCAGAAAAGTTGTGGACACAAAAAAATACCCTTCTAGAAGGTTTAACCATTTATCTACGGCATCGACATCTATTTGACCTTAAAATATAGGAATATCAAAGTTGATTTGTATCTTCAAGGGGGTGGTGCTTCCACTTGAGTTGGATGCGTTTCTTTTCGACAGTCGTCGAAGGATTTGTGCAAAGTTTTCCATCATCTCGTTCCTTTGTCGCTCAAGGGCTTCCTCGAGAAACATTTTGAAAGGATCTCATGTCCTGTCATATTTATTTTCACCCACCATAGATGGTTTCTTGGGTGTACGAGAGCAATTTTCCTCAAGAGAAACAAGCTCGAGACCGAACTCTCTATACCCTGACCGCGTCGGGGACATGCATTAAAAAAATGACAAGGAGAAGACTGCTCTGATACCACTAATCGAGATTTATGAGAAGAACAAAATGAAACCATATATTTATAATATGAACACAGAGACACAGTGAACAATAATAGAGATACAATAAAACTTGGTTTCTATTAAATAAGAAATACACTGAAAACTGTAAAAATGCAGATTGAAAACTAGCTTGCTAGAATGGTGGCAGCTTATCTCTGAAAAGAGATGTGACAACTACGCTCATCGACAAAAAGATGAGTACAATGAGGCTCTGAAGGCCTTTTTACAATAAACATGAATGTGAAAACCCTGGACATCCAAAAACCTAACCCTAGGAGATGAAGCGCCAAAAGTCATGTGGGCCTCGTTGGAGTAGGTTAGTACATCAACTTCTCGGGGTCATAACTTTTGCATACGATCTCCGTTTAGGGTGCATGATAGCTTGTTCAAAAGGTATCGACAAGGAACTTCATTTAGGGGGCTCAAACAAAGCCTTTGACTAACATTGAGCTGCTTTATCATGAAAAAACATAGTTTATCCCCTCAAAATGGCCCCGGAAGTTCAGGAACCGAAAACTGCTAAAAATAGTAAGTTGCCAAAAAATTGTTTTGAGCCAATTGGACAAGGTGGGTGGCCACTGAGATCCTCTTGGATCACATAATAAAACCTAATGTGGCCTTAATAAACCCACCATACACCAAGTTTTCCATATTTTATCCTCATTTTAACCCAACAAGTCATCAAAAAGGTATTTCTATCATTTTCTTTTAATTTGTGAATTTTAGCAATTTTTGTGCATTGAAAAGTCTATTTTACCAATTTTTACTATAAAAATTGGGTACCTGTAATTACTCCGACGTTGTGATATTTGTAGGCCATCTAGGAAAAAATGAGAACATGGGTTTTGTTCCTAGTGTTCACACATTATATTGTGTCCTCTTAAAGGACGCACAACAACCTCGAAAGTTCCCAATCAACACTTGGTCAGTGTGTTCCCTCCCCAATAAAGAAATATGACAACAAGAACATAAATCAATTTTCTTTAGGATTTTTGGAGATAATCACTCATGGTGGGTTCGATCTAGCATTAATGGGAGGTCATTTATATCCTCCATCTATCCATATAGGGTTTTTAGGTTTTTTGGTTATGAATAATGATGTATAAATATGCCAAACATTGATGCATTTTAGGGGGTGAATTGCATAATTGTTAAATACATTGTATTGATGAATTTTTACGTTTAATATCAAGATCTTGGTCTTCTCCATTTAGTTTTCTTCATCTGTGCATGTGCTAGATTGGAAGGGCCCCCATGTTTGGATCATGTAACAACATTGTACAATGGTGTGAGTTTTCTTTGAAAATTATTTAGTTAGCATTATTTTCTTCTTCATTATTATTTTAGTTAAAAACCTTATATCAGATTTATACTAGTTTGGGTTTTGGTTAGATTTCATTCGAAGTTTTCATTGATGTAGAGTTAAAACTCAATATTATCTTCCATTGATAACTTGAAAGGGATTTTTCAGAGTATTGCTACAAGTTCCTATGATAAGATCTTGTGGAAACACTATAGCCTGCTTCTTAACTAGTAGAAAATCCCAAGTATCAATTTGATTGATTAAGATTGAAATCTGAACTAGGATTTTATAATTTCAATGCATATGTGTGTTTAAAAGATTCCCTGTGTTAGTCTCTAAAATTTCACTTGATTGTAAAAGGCCAAGCTAGGGCATCATCAAATGTTATTGCAATGGTTTTATGGATAAATATTTGTATTAGGTTTTGAAATGGTTTGAAGGTTGGGCCAAAGATAATGTAAAAATAGAAATCTCAAATATGAAAGAGCAAATCATATCTCAATGGCTTAGTAAATGGCAATCAATCCAATAAATCAGATGGAAAATGTAATATGAAATACAGAGAAAATATGTAAGCTTTCAATTTATCCACTCACATATGAAACTCTTGATCTCAAATATCATTCAAGAAACAAGATAAATGTACTTGAAAACAAATATGATTATGAACAAGCAAACAATAAAGTTTTCATTGGCTTACTCACAAACACGATACATCATATGCTTTGAAAAATATTAACATGCATTCAAGTAAGAAACATATAGAAATATAGACGAGAATAGAAATCTAACCATTAGATAGCCTTTTCCATTTAGTACCAGAATGAAATAATTCTTTGTCTTACAAACAAAGTTTTCTAAAAAATGGCCAATGGTTCCCAACCAATCAACCCTTCATTCTATCATTCAGATCCCTTTTTATACACAACAGTGAGTTTCTAAAGATCCTACTTTCTAGATACAGTTTAGATAATATCATATCTTCTATCTAGAACTTAGGATACATATCCTCTCATACATATCATTCGGATCTCTTCAACCTAGACTTTAGATAATTAAATTGAATTTTTACTAGTTCTGATCTGATGAGATATTCAGATCTCACAAAATAAGGGGTGAATCTGATGTTGAGTTGGTCCTTCAAGATTAAGTGATTGAATTAACCAATCCCAAGAACATTTGACTTCTCCCAACGCATATATAACCAGGGTTTTGATAAGTCCTTAGTGAAACAAAATTCTACCAGCAGTTGCAAGATGAGTTTGTATCCTTTTAGACATCTTTGACAAGATTTTTAATAGAAAGAAAGGTAAACACATAGGATTGTCACCATTCAAATGCATCCACAACCTAATATGATAAAGGTGAACAAGGGAAAACTTCCCTTCACATGTAATGTACCTGCGAATAATCATCAAAGCAGTTTGTCATTCTTTCTTCATCCAATTCTATGGAATACCCTAACTCCAGTTAGGGCTTTGACATTCTCGAAGTAAAAACTGATTTATAATTTTGATAGGAAGCATCTCCTTCTTCCACCATATTTCTCCATATAATGATAACCTGCATGCAGTCCCAATAGAATGATATGTCACATGTATCAGAAATTTACCCACCACTATCTCAAATCCATCGAAATTTTGTGCAAACATCATGGAGATTTGTTCATGATAACCCTGTAATGTGGAACAAAAATTAAACCACCCTGCATCTATGAATTTCTACAATATTTGAGGATAAGCCTCAAGAAATTTTACACCTTCTGGCTCTAAACGAGTGATTTTTCCACTTTTCTTAGGAGCCATGATATTGATTATAATCCCTGCAAAACATATTTAATTTAATACACAGATATAATGAAGTGAATCATGTGTCATTAGGAATCATGGCACAAAACCTGTGATTTGATGTTGGACTTATGGAGTACAAACCCAATTCCTTTGAATAAGTGTCGAAACTGAAAACATGAT
>SNQJ01S0091274.1:55085-66393 GCA_010110895.2 Picea sitchensis | reverse complement strand
CAATGAAACTGAGTCCGCAGCACCTGTCTACATCAAAGTAGTAAAAACATCATGTCATCTATCATAACGCATCATAATCAAGGATAAATAGTTTAACATCATAAAAGTCCAGATCACTTGCGAGCAAGTGTCCTCAAAGAATACGTTTTCTTAGTGCGCCAGAGCAGGATGTTACAAATTTTGATATATATATTAGTATTATATATATTATTACTTTCATTATTAGATTGTACAGACTTCGAGATGAAGTTTAAAAAAAGAGGATGTATGTAACATAAAAAATTTCACTGCCACATTTTCGTAACACAGATTATTCTTTGAGGACACTTGCATGGAAGTGATCCAGCTAAACATCGTAATTTATGATTATTTGATTTGGTTTATGAGTTAATTATTATGCTATAATTAAATGTTTAAATGTTTATATGTTATTTATGTTGATGTATAACATTGGAAGATATTATGACGAGGTTTCCTCAGTGTGCATGAAAAACTATGCGATAAGGATGTTGATGGCATCGACATAACACCTTAGAATCCTTATTGATTCAGGGAGTGGACCAATTACCTTGATTATGAGTACTTGATTTTATTACACATGTGTTAGGATGATGATTTAAGTTATGGATTTCATGTATGAGAGTTATTAATATTATCTTGTCAGCGGATGCAGGCATGTTGACGCTTGCTAATCCGACTCACATATGGAATAGAGGGGTCATACGTAGATATTAGATTGATGAGGGAGATGTGTGGAAGGATCCCTTTCACAACCTACTATAACTCTCTTCATGACCTGAACTGAAGGTTAATGACTACCATCTTCCTGAAAGGTTCACGATGTCGTGAGGATAGACTGAGGTAGTCGCTCACAAGGATTTCTGAGGGGCATGCAATAAATAAGAATCCTTATTCCTTATTAAGACCTTAGTCTCACACAAGGTTGACAAGTGGAGTATTGACTCCAAGCGTCAGACAACTTCCAAACTAAGTCAATTTCGGAGTGGTACCCTTGGAGCACGTAGGTGGATATTGAAGGGAACGTCGAATGAATAAATTTATAATGGAATAAAAGATCTAGAAGACCATAGAAAATAAAACAAATACTTAGAATTGATTAGAAGAGAAAATAAATTATATTAAGTTATAAACTGGAAACATAATAAAATCAAACTCTAAAATGGTTATGTCTATATGAATTTAAATTAAAGGGATATAAAGAAATATTTTAGACTAAATAAAACTATTGTAGGGAGAACAAAATATTATGACATGTGCACAATGTGTGCATGAAATTGATAAAAGGAAAATTTTAATTAAAAATAAATTATTTTCATGAGAGAATGGGTTGTCAACATAGAGTTAGAATCCTAAGTTAAACTAGACTCTAAATCCTATCTAAAAGAAGAGTCCTAATCAAACTCCAACTATAAATTAGTTAGGAGACACAATAAAGAATAAATTGGGGAACTAAGGGACAACTAGGAGAAAATCAAGGAACTAATTGTGGATGTGAGGGAAAATGCATAATTAATTTTATTTATTACTCATTTATTGATCTGGTGCTTATCTTATCTAACAATTAGTTTACCACAAGAAATCCTTTATTTAGTGAGTGAACCAACTCTTTTCTACCACGTTGTCATGTTCTATCGTAGTTAACTAATAACGACTATGATGACATTCTTTAGAACCGGTGGATGAAAGACTAACCTTCTTTTCTTATGCTAGACAAAATAAGTCAACTCAATGTCTCCATCAGAAAGATATGTTTTTAGTGGCACAGATCCAAATGAAAAAACCTCACATCCAATACATCGACGAGCAAGACGTTGAAAATATTGAACAACAACCCTCGTTTGATTCTTTGAATGACAGTTGGTTGAATTTGAGAAATAAGTTCTCTATTCCTAAGCTCATCTTTATACCAACCCACAAAGATAACATCAATAGTTGTGGGAAAAGGGTTCGCTGAAGGTCGAAATTTTTCTTCTGTTAAATTTTCCTTGCACGTGTCTAGATCACCATGCAAACTAACTTTTTTGTTTTATCTCTACAAGATAGTTGAGTTTTCATTAATCTTTATGCCCATCTAATCATTCTCAAATAGAACCCGTTATTTGTATATCGGTTTCATCAAAGAATAGTTCATAAAAAGGACTGTCAAAACTAGATAATGGATTCTCCTAAGAATTGACATGACTATAATAATCTGACTCACTGTAGTTGTGCGTAAATAAAAAATAAAAATAAACAGTCGAAAGGAATCCTGTAAGCACAATTATAGTGAGTCAGATTATTGTAGTCATGTCAATTTTTAGGAGAATCCATTAACTATTTTTGACATTCCTTTTTAGGAACTATGCTTTCAGGAAGCTAATATACAAATAACAGGTTCTATTTGAGAATGATTGCATGAGCAGAGAGATTAGCGAAAACTCAACTAACTTGTAGAGATAAAACATAAAAGTTAGTTTACATGGGCGATCTAGACAGGTGCAAGGGAAATTTAACAGAAGAAGAATGTCGACCTTCAACTAACCCTTTTCCCACAACTATTGATGTTAGAATTATGGGTTGGGATAAAGTTGAGCTTAGGACTAGATAAATTATTTCTCAAATTCAACCAACTGTCATTTCACAAAATCAAAGTAAGGTTATTGTTCAATATGTTCAACGTCTTGCTCGTCGATGTATTGGATGTGAGTTTTTTTCATTTGTATATGTTGTACTAAAAACAAATCTTTCTGATGGATACATTGAGTTGACTTATTTTATTCAACATAAAAAGAGAAGGTTGGTCTTTCATCCACCAGTTCTAAAGAATGTTATCGTAGTTGTTATTAGTTAACTACGGTAGGACGGGATGACATGGTATTAAAGAGTTGGTTCACTTACTAAATAAAGGATGACTTGTGGTAAAGTAACTTCTAGATAAGATAAGCACCAGTTCAGTAAATGAGTAATAAATAAAAATAAATCTTTAAAAAACTTTGATGTATGTGTACTTGACGACCATTGATTGAGTGAGCTAAGATTTATCTATACATCCCTAGATTGTAGACACATTTTCTTCTCCTAAACTATAAAATATTCCTTTAGACAATCCAATGAATCACCTTCATTTCACTGCGGGTCAGTATTTCAAAGTTTAATGAATCTTAATTTAGTATAATTATTTAAATTATTATTTTCTCAAGCTTGTAAACCCCTACCTTGTAGTCCCTCTTAAGTTAAATTCAAGTCGAGTCCACAAATTTTTGGGCATGGTTATTCTAGATAATAATAGATCCTTTCATTAATGTATTTAGTTGGCCAATTTATGAATCAAGTAATAGTAATAGGTTTCTCTCTTTTCCTTCATTGCAATTTAGACATGATTTTTAACCTTGACTGGGCATGTAATAATGTTGTCAACATTACGGTTTTTATTTTGGTATTTGACAATCAATTATGTTTTGGGATTCCATAGACCTTTAGTTGGGAATATTTTTGGTGATTATATTAATTTTTCTTGTAAATTGTAATATGTTTTGTGTTTATTCTCCAACCTTTTGGTTGTAAACGCTTCCATACATAGTGCATAAGTATTTGAAAATTTTTATTTTGTTCGGGTACTTTAATATATTTTGTTAATTTTATAGGGTTGGTTTCTTAGTTCCTTAAGTCATGTATACTATATATAATATAATTATATAATACCTAGATAATAGGGGATTTATTAATACAACGAATGACTTCATCTTAATATGTACTTTTAATTAGACTTAATTAAATTTGACTTATCAAGGGTTCTTAATCGGGTTGACCATTATTTCTCCACATCATTAAATGATGGATATAATTAATAGATGAATCATATCGATGATAGTGATATTGCAGCAATGTGGAATCTTACAATAATTAAATTGATCTTCTTATCTGTTTGTATTATTTGAGTTTAAATCTATACAATATAGTTGAATGGATTGTAATTTGATTGGAAACTAATGTATCATCTACGCATTTATATAAAGCATACACAATTAGTGTGTTTTTGCACCAATTAAGTAAGGAGACAAGACAAATGCAATTTTTCTCCATATTACATCCCTATGAGGATTCTTGGAAAATTAGTATTATTTCATTTAGAATATTTTTTTGTGATTAAATTGTGTTGTTGGTGCAATCATTATATTAGTTAGTAATTTTAAATGATCCTTGAAATCTATTGTATTAAATAACAAAGTTACCTTATGATTATTGTTTTGATTACATTTGTTGTATTCGCTTACTCATGGATGTACAATTTATAGAGGGTCTATACATATGGTATGAGAGAGAGATTCCACTCTGTGACACCAGACGCATTACAACTTCCATTGATTTATATTTAATTAAATATGCATCAATAATATAAATATATATATTTTTATGGAAAGTATCATGGTTAGAGGATAGAGGACGAGTAGATGTCAAGGTAAAATAGGACGAGGTATGCTTCCTCCAAGTACATATACATCTGAGGGATCTACTCCATATGGAGAAGAGAAAACTATCGAGCAAGAACAAGTCACAGTGAGCGATGCCATGGGTATGATGAGGTATTCTCAAAGGATTTTAGAGAACTGATAAATCACCTAGATTGTTATGAGGGAAGGGATTATGTACTCAATGAGGCTTTGCAATGCCCTCCTATATTTAGTGTTAGTGTTCATAGAGAACTTGAGAAGGTAAAATTTCTCGAGTTCTACGGTTCCACTAATGGTTTAACCACCGAAGCTTGGTTGGAGAATATGGAAATATGTTTTTCTTTGTGTGATTATACCTCCAATATGAAGGTTCATATGGAGGTATTCCAGCTTAAAGGGAGTGCGATCATTTGGTGGAAGACACTCTTTCCACAATTGAATATGGGCATTGAAGACATGTCTTGGGAATTGTTTGAGGAATGATGCTGAGAGAGGTACCTCTATGATGAGTTCATTGAGCATCATCTTAATGAATTCAATTCTTTATGATAGGGAATCCATACAATACCTAAGTATGAGGCTAGGTTTATGTAGTTGCTAAGATATGCTTCGCATATGACCACTGAAAAGTTAAAAGTGAATAAGTTTTTTTTTGGTTTCAACTACAACATTTGTGCTAAGGTGAGGATCTTGACGCCACAAAATTTGAACAATGAAGTACAAAAATATTTTATCATTGAATAAGGGTTCAAAATTTTTCCTCAAGGTAGGACTCCTTCTAGGAAGACAGGACAAACATCACTTAGAGCGCCACAACAACAAACACCTGTTAGACAAACTTCTGGGAAACATGATACACCCATTTTCTACACCATGCAGATAGGTTACCAATCAGAGGACTCTGTATAGAGAACCACCTCAAAAACATTTGCATCTTCCTCAGTGGTAGCAAAAATATAGATATGTTCCACTAAATAGATCAGAACCTCAAAACCATAGACCAACAGGTTCTTCTTCCAGATCTAGTTGCACCGACCCTAAAAAAAATGGTGGACTTGTGGATAACCCCACTATCAGAGAGATTGTCCTATCAAAAATGAGAGAACTTTGGGATCAGTGGGATAGACAATAGTAGGATTTCTAGGAAAGTCCCATATGATTCATGCAATGGTGAATAACTACCAAGATGAACATGAGTCTACAGTTCTTGAAAATTCAGGTGTGATATGAGATCAACAGTTTAGTATTTTGATAGATCTACTCAGAGTTTCATTTCTAGTGTTGTTCTCAAAAGAATGAAGGTGAAGGAAGTTGAACAACATGATTTTAGATATGTATAATTGGCATCTGGAGCCAAGCAAAAAGTTGGAGGAAAGGTTAAAGATTGTAAAATTAATTTGAGTTAATTTGTCGCAAATGTAAACCTTTTGTTCACAACCTTTGGATCCTATGACATTGTGATCATAATGGATTGGTTAGAATCGTAGGATGTGATACTTAACTGTAAGACAAAAAGATTAATTTGAATTGATGATTTGGGAAAAAACATAGTAATTGTAGCAAGAAAACGAGGAGCGTCGCTAATATTTATTACTTCCCTACAATTGAAGAGAAATATGTGCAAGGGATGTAAGATTTATGTCATATTATCCCTTAACGAAAAGGGTGATGGGGAAATATTGGAATACTTTCCAGTAGTATCGGAGTTTGTTGATGTTTTTCTTGAGGAACTATCGGTTTTACCACCGAAAACATAATTTGAATTTACTATACATCTAAAACCTGAAACAAAACCAATTGCTAGAATGCCATATCGGATGTCGACATCTGAATTGAAAGAGTTAAATATGAAATTGAAGGAGTTATTATATTTGAGACTTATACGTCCAAGTGTATCACCGTGGGGCGCACTAGTAATTTTTGTAAGAAATAAGGATGGATTGTGGAGGATTTGCATTAACTATCGTCAATTAAACAAAGCCAGGATCAAGAATCGGTACCTATTACTGAGAATTGATGAATTATTTTATCAAATGAAGGGAGTGGAAATGTTTTCAAATATTTATTTGAGATTGGGGTATCAGTGGTTGCGATTCAAGGAGGAATACATTCCTAAAACAATATTTAAGACAATATTTGTACATTACAAATTTACTGTATTACTGTTTGGTTTGACAAATTCCCTGGGTGAATTAATGAGTTTAATGAAAAGGGTGTTCTGCGAGTACCTAGAAAAGTTTGTACAGGTATTTATTAACGACATGTTAATTTACTCTCGGACAAAAAAGGAGAATGACAAACATCTGGGACTAGTTTTACAGTGTTTAAACGAGAACAAGTTGTATGGAAAGCTGTCAAAATGCTATTTTTATCATATGAAGATTCACTATTTGGGATACATTATCTTTGGAGAACGTATTGTTGTGGATCCAGTTAAGGTAGAGTCTATTATGGAATGGTCGGTGCCGAAAAACATACAATAAGTACGTAGTTTTATGGGATTAGCAGGTTACTATAGACCTTTCATCAAAGGTTTTTCAAAATTAGAAAATCCAATTACGAAATTGTAAAAGAAGAATAATAAATTTGTATGGTTGGAAAAATGCACTAAAGCATTTTAGAATCTTAAATAATTATTAACAATAACATTGACACTGAAGGTTCCAGATATGGACAAGGAATTATTGGTATGCACTGACACATCCAAGGAAGGATTGGGGCTAGAACTAATGAAAAAAGGCCAATTTATTGCATCTATTTCATGGAAACTAAGAAGAAACGAAGAGAATTTTGAAACACATGATTTGGAATTATTAGTGATTTTTAATGCCTTATTATATTGGAGAGATTACCTTATTAGAAAAAAAATCAAGTTGAAAATTGATCATAGTCGATTGCAACACATTTTTACTCAGAGTAACTTGAATGTGCGAGAAAGACGGTGCTCAAAACCGTTAAGTGAGTATGATTTTGAGATCACGTACATTAAAGGAACAATTAACAGAGTAGAAAATGTGTTGATTCATGTACCCCTCATTTTCTCACTAATAACCCTAAAGATGAATCTTCGAGAAAATATTTTAGCATTACAGATTTATGATGACTGGTAGAGGGAAGTAAAAGACAATATCAAACAAGATACCATGATGGTATCGAGAATGAGGGATATTCTTTGGAAAGTGATGGGTTACTAAGATATAATGGAATAATTTATGTACCACCAAATGATGAATTGAGAAATTTAATTTTAAACGAAGATCATCGAGCAGTGTATATGTCTCAACCAGGAGTCACAAAAATGAAGGCAGATCTTAAATCACTTTTCTTTTGGAAGCGGATGAAATCTAATATATTTAATTATGTGGTGAGATGTATGAAATGTCAGCAAGTGAAGGCTGAAAATAGATATCCAACAAAATTATTACACCCACATGCGATTCCTGAATCAAAATGGGAAGTCATATCACTGGATTTTATTGTTGGATTTCCATTAACGACAAGGAGACAGATTCTATTTTTATAGTTTTTGACGCGTTGACAAAGTGTGCCCATTCGTACAACATATCAAACACCTGACCTAGCTATAATGTTTGTTAATGAAATTGTGAAATTGCATGTTGTACTGAGAAAGATAATGTTCGATCACGTATCGGTATTCACTAGATGTTTTTGGACTATTTTCCAAGAGGATTTTGGAATGCAATTAAATTTTAGTACAATATATCACCCCGAAACAGATGGAAAAATTGAAAGAATGAACCAAATTTTAGAATATATGCTTTGAATTTATGTGATGGATCAAAAAAAATAATGGGAACAATTTTTACCATTGTAGAATTTGTGTACAACAAAAATTATTAGAGTTCGATAAAGATGAAACCTTTTGAGTTTCTATATGGATGACCATGTTGAAAACCTTTGAGGTGGGATCTGCTAGAGGACAGGGTCCTGACAGGACCAGAAGTGATCTAGGAAATGGAATATCTTGTGTGAACCATACAGAAAAGAACTAAGAAAGCGCAAGTCCGACAAAAGAGTTATGTTGATGTGCATCATATAGACTGTAGTTATGAGGTTGGTGATAAAGTGTTCTTGCGGGTGAAGATGCATAAGAGTTCAATTAAGTTTTGAAGGGGTACTAAAATCTCTCCAAGGTTTGTGGTATCTTTCAAGGTTGTAGAAAATAAGGGACCCATGGCTTACCGACTAGCCTTACCTGATTCTTTGAGTTGTATGCACGATGTGCTTCATGTTTCTTTTTTACATCATTATATATCATATCCATCACATGTTATTGATATGAGTTCATTGCAGGTATCAGATGAGTTTTCTCTCATAACAAAGCCATTCTGCATATTGGACCATTGCACTCGACATCTATGACGTTGATTGGTCCATCAGGTCAAGTTCGATTGGTTGATCAATAGTTTCCATATTTATTTTGAAAGTTTGATAGATAGATTAGCAACTTCTATATTATTTCTTTCGTTATTAGACTGTACAAACTTCGGGATGAAGTTTAAAACAAGAGGGGGTGTATGTAACATCCAAATTTTCAATGACCACGTTTTCATAACATGGATTATTCTTTGAGGACACTTGCATGCAAATGATATGGATAAACATGGTACTTTATGATTATCTGATTTGGTTTATGAGTTAAAGTTTATGCTATAATTAAATGTTGAATTTTTGATATGTTATTTATATTGTTGTATAACATTGATAGATCCTATGATGAGATTTCCTAAGTGTGAAGGAAACATAATGCGATGGGGATGTTGATGGCATCGACAGAACACCTTGGATTCTGGATTGAGTCAGGGAGTGGACCAATGACGTTGATTATGAGTAGTTGATTTTATTACGCATGTGTTATGATGATGATTTTAGTCATGGATTTCATGTATGAGAGTTATAAATATTATCTTTTAAGTGGATGAAGGAATGGTGACGCTTGCTAATCCAACTCACATATGGAGTAAATGGGTCATACACAGATATCAGATTGATGAGGGAGAGGTGTGGAAACATCCCTGTCACGGCCTACTAGCATTCCTGTCGTGACCGAAACTTAACATTAATGATTATCTTGCTCCTAAGAGGCTCACGATGTCATGAGGGAATACTTAGGTAGTCTCTCATGAGGATTTATGAGGGCCACACAATAAAGTGGATTCTGTATTCCTCAGTAATCCCTTAGTTTCACATAAGATCAAAAAGTGGAGTATTGACTCCAAGCGTTAGAAAACTTCCAAAATAAGTCAAATGGTGAGTGGCACCCTTGGAGCATGTAGGCATGTATTGAAGGGTAGTTCTTATGAATAAATTAATAAGGGAATAAAATTTATGGAAGACCATAGAGAATAAAACAAAAACTTAGAATTGATTAGAAGAGAAAACAATTTATATTAAGTTATAAACTAGAAACATAATAAAATCAGAGTCTAAAATGGTTATGTCTAAATCAATTTATATTAAAAGGGAAGAAGGAAATAATTTAGACTAAAAAAAACTATTATAGGGAGAATAAAATATTCTCACATGTGTATAATGTGTGCATGAAATTAATAAAAGGAAATTATTAATTAAAAAGAAATCATTTTAATTAGAGAATGGGTTGTCAACATAGAGTTAGAATCCTAAGTCAAACTAGACCTTAAATTCTTACTGAGAGAAGAGTCTTAATCAAAATCCAACTGTAAATTAGTTACGAGACACAATAAAGGAGATATTGGAGAAATGAGATTCAATTAGGACAAAATCCATGATCTAATTGTAAATGTGAGGAAAAAGGCATAATTATTTTTATTTATTACTTATTTACTGATATGGTGCTTATCTTATCTTATAGTTAGTTTACCATGAGTCATCTTTTAATCAGTAAGTGAATCGAGTATTTTCTACCACGTCGGCCAGTTCTATTGTAGTTAACTAATAATGACTATGATGATATTCTTTAGAACTAGTGGATGAAAGACCAGTCTTCTCTATTTATGATGGCTAAAACAATACAAGTCAATGCCTCTATCAGAAAGGTATATTTTCAGTGGCACAGATCCAAATGAAAAAACTTCACATCCATTACATCGAAGAACAAGACGGTGAAAATATTGAACAATACCTTTCCTTTGATTCTGTGAAATGAAAGTTGGTTGAATCTGAGAAATAAGTTATCTATTCTTAAGATCAAATTTATCCCAACCCATAATGAAAACATCAATAGCAGTGGGAAAAGGGTTAATTGAAGGTATACATTCTTCTTCTGTTAAATTTTCCTTGCACCTGTCTAGATTAAACATGCAAACTAACTTTTGTGTTTTATCTCTATAGGTTAGTTGAGTTTCTGCTAATCTATGTGCTCATGAGATCATTATCAAATAGAACCTGTTATTTTTATATTTTCTTCCTCAAAGCATAGTTCCTAAAAAGGATTTTCAAAACTAGATAATGGATTCTCCTAAGAATTGACATGACTACAACAATTTGACTCACTATAGCCATTCTTAACGTGTCAGGATTCCTCTCATCTATTTATTTCTCAATTCTCTCTCTTCCTGATGATAGATTGTCAGTCACCAATCTGGACCACTCTCTCTGAATTAAAATATTTCATGTGATGACATGTTGGAATTTGTTATCCATTTGAATACACAACAAATACATCCAATCAAAAAATGCACTGAACATAACCCAAGCCATAGCCATGCACAGAGATAATGATGCAGGCACATAAATAACGACTTGCAGACAAATGAGAGAGCATGGAAATGTAGGCCAGTAAATAAAAACAAAAGGAAAAAGGGACTAATTATAAAGACCTGAGAATTTCCTATCGCTCTTAAGCTCGGTTTGAA
>SNQJ01S0091274.1:26196-50396 GCA_010110895.2 Picea sitchensis | reverse complement strand
CATTATCTCTGTGCATGGCTATGGCTTGGGTTATGTTCAGTGCATTTTTTGATTGGATGTATTTGTTGTGTATTCAAATGGATAACAAATTCCAACATGTCATCACATGAAATATTTTAATTCAGAGAGAGTGGTCCAGATTGGTGACTGACAATCTATCATCAGGAAGAGAGAGAATTGAGAAATAAATAGATGAGAGGAATCCTGACACGTTAAGAATGGCTATAGTGAGTCAAATTGTTGTAGTCATGTCAATTCTTAGGAGAATCCATTATCTAGTTTTGAAAATCCTTTTTAGGAACTATGCTTTGAGGAAGAAAATATAAAAATAACAGGTTCTATTTGATAATGATCTCATGAGCACATAGATTAGCAGAAACTCAACTAACCTATAGAGATAAAACACAAAAGTTAGTTTGCATGTTTAATCTAGACAGGTGCAAGGAAAATTTAACAGAAGAAGAATGTATACCTTCAATTAACCCTTTTCCCACTGCTATTGATGTTTTCATTATGGGTTGGGATAAATTTGATCTTAAGAATAGATAACTTATTTCTCAGATTCAACCAACTTTCATTTCACAGAATCAAAGGAAAGGTATTGTTCAATATTTTCACCGTCTTGTTCTTCGATGTAATGGATGTGAAGTTTTTTCATTTGGATCTGTGCCACTGAAAATATACCTTTCTGATAGAGGCATTGACTTGTATTGTTTTAGCCATCATAAATAGAGAAGACTGGTCTTTCATCCACTAGTTCTAAAGAATATCATCATAGTCATTATTAGTTAACTACAATAGAACTGGCCGACGTGGTAGAAAATACTCGATTCACTTACTGATTAAAAGATGACTCATGGTAAACTAACTATAAGATAAGATAAGCACCATATCAGTAAATAAGTAATAAATAAAAATAATTATGCCTTTTTCCTCACATTTACAATTAGATCATGGATTTTGTCCTAATTGAATCTCATTTCTCCAATATCTCCTTTATTGTGTCTCGTAACTAATTTACAGTTGGATTTTGATTAAGACTCTTCTCTCAGTAAGAATTTAAGGTCTAGTTTGACTTAGGATTCTAACTCTATGTTGACAACCCATTCTCTAATTAAAATGATTTCTTTTTAATTAATAATTTCCTTTTATTAATTTCATGCACACATTATACACATGTGAGAATATTTTATTCTCCCTATAATAGTTTTTTTTAGTCTAAATTATTTCCTTCTTCCCTTTTAATATAAATTGATTTAGACATAACCATTTTAGACTCTGATTTTATTATGTTTCTAGTTTATAACTTAATATAAATTGTTTTCTCTTCTAATCAATTCTAAGTTTTTGTTTTATTCTCTATGGTCTTCCATAAATTTTATTCCCTTATTAATTTATTCATAAGAACTACCCTTCAATACATGCCTACATGCTCCAAGGGTGCCACTCACCATTTGACTTATTTTGGAAGTTTTCTAACGCTTGGAGTCAATACTCCACTTTTTGATCTTATGTGAAACTAAGGGATTACTGAGGAATACAGAATCCACTTTATTGTGTGGCCCTCATAAATCCTCATGAGAGACTACCTAAGTATTCCCTCATGACATCGTGAGCCTCTTAGGAGCAAGATAATCATTAATGTTAAGTTTCGGTCACGACAGGAATGCTAGTAGGCCGTGACAGGGATGTTTCCACACCTCTCCCTCATCAATCTGATATCTGTGTATGACCCATTTACTCCATATGTGAGTTGGATTAGCAAGCGTCACCATTCCTTCATCCACTTAAAAGATAATATTTATAACTCTCATACATGAAATCCATGACTAAAATCATCATCATAACACATGCGTAATAAAATCAACTACTCATAATCAAAGTCATTGGTCCACTCCCTAACTCAATCCAGAATCCAAGGTGTTCTGTCGATGCCATCAACATCCCCATCGCATTATGTTTCCTTCACACTTAGGAAATCTCATCATAGGATCTATCAATGTTATACAACAATATAAATAACATATCAAAATTTCAACATTTAATTATAGCATAAACTTTAACTCATAAACCAAATCAGATAATCATAAAGTACCATGTTTATCCAGATCATTTGCACACAAGTGTCCTCAAAGAATAACCCATGTTATGAAAACATGGTCATTGAAAATTTGGATGTTACATACACCCCCTCTTGTTTTAAACTTCATCCTGAAGTTTGTACAGTCTAATAATGAAAGCAATAATATAGAAGTTGCTAATCTATCTATCAAACTTTCAAAATAAATATGGAAACTATTGATCAACCAATCAAAATTGACCCGATGGACCAATCGACATCGTAGATGTCGAGTACAATGGTCCAATATGCAGAATGGATTTGTTATGAGAGAAACCTCATCTGATACCTGCAATGAACTCATATCAATAACATGTGATGGATATGATATATAATGATGTAAAAAAGAAACATGAAGCACATCGTGCATACAACTCAAAGAATCAGGTAAGGCTAGTCGGTAAGCCACGAGTCCCTTATTTTCTACAAACTCGGAAGATACCACAAACCTTGGACAGATTTTAGCACCCCTTCAAAACTTAATTGAACTCTTATGCATCTTCACCCGCAAGAACACTTTATAACCAACCTCATAACTATGGTCTATATGATGCACATCAACATAACTCTTTTCTCGGCCTTGTGCTTTCTTAGTTCTTTTCCTTATGGTTCACACAAGATATTCCATTTCCTAGATCACTTCCGGTCCTATCAAGACCCTGTCCTCTAGCAGATCCCAACTCAAAGGTTTTCAACATGGGCATCCATATAGAAACTCAAAAGGTTTCTTCTTTATCGAACTCTGATAATTTTTGTTGTACACAAATTCTACAATGGTAAAAAATGTTCCCATTATTTTTTTTGATCCATCACATAAATTCGAAGCATATATTCTAAAATTTGGTTCATTCTTTTAGTTTTTCCATCTGTTTCAGAGTGATATATTGTACTAAAATTTAATTGCATTCCAAAATCCTCTTGGAAAATAGTCCGAAAACATCTAGTGAATACCGATAAGTGATCAAACATTATCTTTCTCGGTACAACATGCAATTTCACAATTTCATTAACAAACATTATAGCTAGGTCAGGTGCTTGATATGTTGTACGAATGTGCACGCTTTGTCAACGTGTCGAAAACTATAAAAATAGAATCTGTCTCCTTGTCGTCAATGGAAATCCAACAATTAAATCCAACGATATGACTTCCCATTTTGATTCAGGAATCACATGTGGGTGTAATAATTTCGTTGGATATCTATTTTCAGCCTTCACTTGCTGACATTTCATACATCTCACAACATAATTAAATATATTAGATTTCATCCACTTCCAAAAGAAAAGTGGTTTAAAATCTGCCTTCATTTTCGTGACTTCTGGTTGAGCCATATACACTGCTCGATGATCTTCGTTTAAAATTAAATTTCTCAATTCATCATTTGGTGGTACAAAAATTATTCCATTATATCTTAGTATCCTGTCACTTTCCAAAGAATATCCCTCATTCTCGATACCATCATGGTATCTTGTTCGATATTGTCTTTTACTTCCCTCTACCAGTCATCATAAATCTGTAATGCTAAAATATTTTCTCGAAGATTCATCTTTAGGGTTATTAGTGATAAAATGAGGGGTACATGAATCAATACATTTTCTACTCTGTTAATTGTTCCTTTAATGTACATGATCTCAAAATCATACTCACTTAAAGGTTTTGAGCACCGTCTTTCTCGCACATTCAAGTCACTCTGAATAAAAATGTGTTGCAATCCACTATGATCAGTTTTCAACTTGAATTTTTTTCTAATAAGGTAATCTCTCCAATATAATAAGGAATAAAAAATCACTAATAATTCCAAATCATGTGTTTCAAAATTCTCTTCATTTCTTCTTAGTTTCCTTGAAATATATGCAATAAATTGACCTTCTTTCATTAATTCTAGCCCCAATCCTTCCTTGGATGCATTAGTGCATGCCAATAATTCCTTGTCCATATCTGGAATCTTCAGTGTCGGTGTTATTGTTAATAATTATTTAAGATTCCGAAATGCTTTAGTGCATTTTTCCAACCATACAAATTTCTTATTCTTCTTTTACAGTTTCGTAATTGGATTTTCTAATTTTGAAAAACCTTTGACGAAAGGTCTATAGTAACCTGCTAATCCCATAAAACTACGTACTTATTGTACGTTTTTCGGCACCGACCATTCCATAATAGACTCTACCTTAACTGGATCCACAACAATGCCTTCTCCAAAGATAATGTATCCCAAATAGTGAATCTTCATATGATAAAAATAGCATTTTGACAACTTTCCATACAACTTGTTCTCGTTTAAGCACTGTAAAACTAGGCCCAGATGTTCGTCATTCTCCTTTTTTGTCCGAGAGTAAATTAACATGTCGTTAATAAATACCTATACAAACTTTTCTAGGTACTCGCATAACACCCTTTTCATTAAACTCATTAATTCACCCAGGGAATTTGTTAAACCAAACAGTAATACAATAAATTTGTAATGTACAAATATTGTCTTAAATATTGTTTTAGGAATGTCTTCCTCCTTGAATCGCAACTGGTGATACCCCAATCTCAAATAAATATTTGAAAACATTTCCACTCCCTTCATTTGATAAAATAATTCATCAATTCTCGGTAACAGGTACCGATTCTTGATCCTGGCTTTGTTTAATTGATGATAGTTAATGCAAATCCTCCACAATCCGCCCTTATTTCTTACAAAAATTACTAGTGCACCCCACGGTGATACACTTGTAGGTATAAGTCTCAAATATAATAACTCCTTTAATTTCATATTTAACTCTTTCAATTCAGGTGTTGACATCCGATATGGCATTCTAGCAATTAGTTTTGTTTCAAGTTTTAGATGTATAGTAAATTCCAATTATGTTTTCAATGGTAAAACCGATAGTTCTTCAAGAAAAACAACAACAAACTCCGATACTACTGGAAAGTATTCCAATATTTCCCCATCACCCTTTTCGTTAAGGGATAATATGACATAAATCTTACATCCCTTGCACATATTTCTCTTCAATTGTAGGGAAGTAAAAAATATTAGCGACGCTCCTCGTTTTCTTGCTACAATTACTATGTTTTGTCCCAAATCATCAATTCGAATTAATATTTTTGTCTTATAGTTAAGTATCACATCCTACAATTCTAACCAATCCATTTTGATCACAATGTCATAGGATCCCAAGGTTGTGACCAAAAGTTTTACAGTTGCGATGAATTCACCCAAATTAATTTTATAATCTCTAACCTTTCCTCCAACTTTTTGCTTGGCTCCAAATGCCAATTATACATATCTAAAATCATGTTGTTCAACGTCCTTCACCTTAATTCTTTTGAGAACAACACTAGAAATGAAACTCTGAGTAGATCTATCAAAATACTAAACTGTTGATCTCATATCATACCTGAATTCTCGAGAACTGTAGACTCATGCTCATCTTGGCAGTTATTCACCGCTGCATGAATCATATGGGACTTTCCCAGAAATCCTACTGTTGTCTATCCCACTAATCCCAAAGTTCTCTCATTTTCGATAGGACAATCTCTCTAATAGTGGGGTTATCCACAAGTCTAACATATGTTTTTAGGGTCGGTTCAACTAGATCTAGAAGAAGAACCTATTGGTCTATGGTTTTGAGGTTCTTATCTATTTAGTGGAACATATCTATATTGTTTCTACCACTGAGGATGACGCAAATGTTTTTGAGGTGGTTCTCTATAAAGAGTCCTCTGATTGGTAACCTGTCTGCATGGTCTAGAAAATACAGGTCCTCTAGGTGTATCACATTTCCCATAAGTCTGTCTAACAGGTGTTTGTTGTTGTGGCGCTCTAAGTGATGTTTGTCCTGTCTTCCTAGAAGGAGTCCTACCTTGAGGCCAAATTTTGAACTCTTCTTCAATGATAAAATATTTTTGTACTGCATTGTGCAAATTCTGCAGCATCAAGATCCTCACCTTAGAACAAATGTTGTAGTTGAAACCAAAAAAAAACTTATTCACTTTTAACTTTTCAGTGTTCATATGTGAAGCATATCTTAGCAACTAAATAAACCTAGCCTGATACTTAGGTACTTTATGGATTCCCTCTCATAAAGCATTGAATTCATTAAGATGATTCTCAATGAACTCATCATAGAGGTACCTCTCTCAGCATCATTCCTCGAACAATTCCCAAGACATGTCTTCAATGCCCATATTCAATTGTGGAAAGAGGGTATTCCACCAAATGATCGCACTCCCTTTCAGCTGGAAGACCTCCATATGAAACTTCATGTTGGAGGTATAATCACACAAAGAAAAACATATTTCCATATTCTCCAACCAATCTTCGGTGGCTAAACCATCAGTGGAACCGTAGAACTCGGGAAATTTTACCTTCCCAAGTTCTCTATGAACACTAACACTAACTACAGGAGGGCGTTGCAAAGCCTCATTGGGTACATAATCCCTTCCCTCATCACGATCAAGTTGATTTATCAGTTCTCTAAAATCCTTTGAGAATACCTCATCATACCCATGGCATCACCCATTGTGACTTATTCTTGCTCGATAGTTTTCTCTTCTCCATATGGAGTATATCCCACATATGTATATGTACTTGGAGGAAAGATACCCCGTCCTATTGTACCTTGACATCTACTCATCCTCTATCCTCTAACCATGATACTTTCCATAAAAAAAATTATATTTATATTATTAATGCATATTTAATTAACTATAAATCAATGGAAGTTGTAATGCGTCTGGTGTCGTGGAGTGGAATCTCTCTCTCATACCATATGTGCAGACCCTTTATAAATTGTACATCCATGAGTAAGTGAATACAACGAATGTAATCAAAACAATAATCATAAGGTAACTTTGTTATTTAATACAATAGATTTCAAGGATCATTTAAAATTACTAACTAATATAATGATTGCACCAACAACACAATTTAATCACAAAAAAATATTCGAAATGAAATAATACTAATTTTCCAAGAATCCTCATAGGGATGTAATATGGAGAAAAATTGCATTTGTCTTGTATCCTTTCTTAATTGGTGCAAAAGAACACTAATTGTGTATTCTTTATATAAATGCATAGACGATACATTACTTTCCAATCAAATTACAATCCATTCAACTATATTGTATAGATTTAAACTCAAATAATACAAACAGATAAGAAGATCAATTTAATTATTGTAAGATTCCACATTGCTGAAATATCACTATCATTGATATGATTCATCTATTAATTATATCCATCATTTAATAATGTGGAGAAATAATGGTCAACCCGATTAAGAACCCTTGATAAGTCAAATTTAATTTAGTCTAATTAAAAGTACATATTAAGATGAAGTCATTCGTTGTATTAATAAATCCCCTATTATCTAGGTATTATATAATTATATTGTATATAGTATACATGACTTAAGGAACAAAGAAACCAACCCTATAAAATTAACAAAATAAATTAAAGTACCCCAACAAAATAAAAAAATTCAAATACTTATGCACTATGTGTGGAAGCGTTTACAACCAAAAGGTTGGAGAATAAACACAAAACATGTTACAATTTACAAGAAAAATTAATATAATCACCAAAAATATTCCCAACTAAAGGTCTATGGCATCCCAAAACATAATTGATTGTCAAATACCAAAATAAAAATCGTAATGTTGACAACATTATTACATGCCCAGTCAAGGTTAAAAATCATGTCTAAATTACAATGAAGGAAAAGAGAGAAACCTATTACTATTACTTGATTCATAAATTGGCCAACTAAATACGTTAAAGAAAGGATCTATTGTTAGCTAGAATAACCATGCCCAAAAATTTGTGGACTCGACTTGAATTTAACTTAAGAGGGACTACAAGGTAGGGGTTTACAAGCTTGAGAAAATAATAATTTAAATAATTATACTAAATTAAGATTCATTAAACTTTGAAATACTGACCTGCAGTGAAATGAAGGTTATTCGTTGGATTGTCTAAAGGAAGATTTTATAGTTTAGGAGAAGAAAATCTGTCTACAATCCAGGGATGTATAGATAAATATTAGCTCACTCAATCAATGGTCATCAAGTACACATACATCAAAGTTTTTTAAAAATTTATTTTTATTTATTACTCATTTACTGATCTGGTGCTTATCTTATCTAGAAGTTACTTTACCACAAGTCATCCTTTATTCAGTAAGTGAACCGACTCTTTAATACCACGTCATCTCGTTCTATTGTAGTTAACTAATAACAACTATGATAACATTATTTAGAACTGGTGGATGAAAGACCAACCTTCTCTTTTTATGTTGAATAAAATAAGTCAACTCAATGTATCCATCAGAAAGATTTTTTTTTAGTGCAACATATACAAATGCAAAAAACTCACATCCAATACATCGACGAGCAAGACGTTGAACATATTGAACAATAACCTTACTTTGATTCTGTGAAATGACAGTTGGTTGAATTTGAGAAATAAGTTCTCTAGTCCTAAGCTCAACTTTATCCCAACCCATAATTCTAACATCAATAGTTGTGGGAAAAGGGTTAGCTGAAGGTCGACATTCTTCTTCTGTTAAATTTCCCTTGCACCTGTCTAGATCACCCATGTAAACTAAATTTTATGTTTTATCTCTACAAGTTAGTTGAGTTTTCGCTAATCTCTCTGCTCATGCAATCATTCTCAAATAGAACCTGTTATTTGTATATTGGCTTCCTGAAAGTATAGTTCCTAAAAAGGAATGTCAAAAATAGATAATGGATTCTCCTAAAAATTGACGTGACTACAATAATCTGACTCACTATAATTGTTCCTACAGGATTCCTTTCAACTGTTTATTTTTATTTTTTATTTACGCGCAACTACAGTGAGTCAGATTATTATAGTCATGTCAATTCTTAGGAGAATCCATTATCTAGTTTTGACAGTCCTTTTTATGAACTATTCTTTGATGAAACCGATATATAAATAACGGGTTCTATTTGAGAATGATTAGATGGGCACAAAGATTAATGAAAACTCAACTATCTTGTAGAGATAAAACAAAAAAGTTAGTTTGCATGGTGATCTAGACACATGCAAGGAAAAATATTTATTGAAAAATATTGAAAAATACCAACCCACAACTTATTTCTCAAATTCAACCAACTGTCATTCAAAGAATCAAAGGAAGGTTGTTGTTCAATATTTTCAACGTCTTGCTCGTCGATGTATTGGATGTGAGGTTTTTTCATTTGGATCTGTGCCACTAAAAACATATCTTTCTGATGGAGACATTGAGTTGACTTATTTTGTCTAGCACAAGAAAACAAGGTTAGTCTTTCATCCACTAGTTCTAAAGAATGTCATCATAGTCGTTATTAGTTAACTACGATAGAACGGGACGCCGTGGTAGAAAAGAGTTGGTTCACTCACTGAATACAGGATTTCTTGTGGTAAACTAATTGTTAGATAAGATAAGCACCAAATCAGTAAATGCGTAATAAATAAAATTAATTATGCATTTTCCCTCACATCCACAATTAGTTCCTTGATTTTCTCCTAGTTGTCCCTTACTTCCCCAATTTATTCTTTATTGTGTCTCCTAACTAATTTATAGTTGGAGTTTGATTAGGACTCTTCTTTTAGATAGGATTTAGAGTCGAGTTTAACTTAGGATTATAACTCTATGTTGACAACCCATTCTCTCATGAAAATAATTTCTTTTTAATTAAAATTTTCCTTTTATCAATTTCATGCACACATTGTGCACATGTCATAATATTTTATTATCCCTACAATAGTTTTATTTAGTCTAAATTTTTTCTTTATATCCCTTTAATTTAAATTCATTTAGACATAACCATTTTAGAATTTGATTTTATTATGTTTCCAGTTTATAACTTAATATAATTTATTTTCTCTTCTAATCAATTCTAAGTATTTGTTTTATTTTCTATGGTCTTCTAGATCTTTTATTCCATTATAAATTTATTCATTTGATGTTCCCTTCAATATCCACCTACGTGCTCCAAGGGTACCACTCTGAAATTGACTTAGTTTGGAAGTTGTCTGACGCTTGGAGTCAATACTCCACTTGTCAACCTTGTGTGAGACTAAGGTCTTAATGAGGAATGATGATTCTTCTTTATTGTGTGCCCCTCAGAAATCCTTGTGAGCGACTGCCTCAATCTATCCTCACGACATCGTGAACCTCTCAGGAAGATGGTAGTCGTTAACCTTTAGTTCAGGTCATGAAGAGAGTTATAGTAGGTTGTGAAAGGGATCATTACACACCTCTCCCTCATCAATCTAATATCTACGTATGACCCCTTTATTCCATATGTGAGTCGGAATAGCAAGCGTCAACATGCCTGCATCCACTAACAAGATAATATTAATAACTCTCATACATGAAATCCATAACTTAAATCATCATCCTAACACATGTGTAATAAAATCAAGTACTCATAATCAAGGTAATTGGTCCACTCCCTGAATTAATATGGATTCTAAGGTGTTATGTTGATGCCATCAACATCCTTATCGCATAGTTTTTCATGCACACTTAGGAAACCTAGTCATAATATCTTTCAATGTTATACATCAACATAAATAACATATAAAAATTTCAACATTTAATTATAACATAAGAATTAACTCATAAACCAAATCAAATAATCATAAATTACCATGTTTAGCTAGATCACTTGCATGCAAGTGTCCTCAAAGAATAATGTGTGTTACGAAAATGTGGCAGTGAAATTTTTTATGTTACATACATCCTCTTTTTTAAAACTTCGTCTCGAAGTCTGTACAATCTAATAATGAAAGCAATAATATAGATGATACTAATATATATATCAAAATTTCAAAATAAATATGGAAACTGTTGATGCATCTCATGTGCATCCTCCCAAGTAAAAGAATGTTGACTATAACTGTCCCACTAGACCTTGACCTGGTCGACCAATTGATGGCCTAGTTTTTTAGTGCAATGGTCCAGTATGAAAATTTGCTCTACTATGAGAGAAACCTCATTTGATACCTGCAATGAACTCATATCAATAACATGTGATGGATCTTATATATAATCATGTAAAACTGAAACGTGGAACATATCGTGCATATTCCTCAAAGAATTAGGTAAGGCTAGTCAGTAAGTCAAGGGTCCTTTCTTTTCTACAACCTCGAAAGGTCCCAAAAACATTGGAGAGTGTTTAGAACCATTTCCAATCTTAATCGAACTCTTATGCGGCTTCTCCCACAATAACACTTTATCACCAACCTCATAACTATGGTATATACAATGTTCATCCACATAACTCTTTTGTTAGTCTTGTGCTTCCTTAATACTTTTTCTTATGGTTCACACCTGATCTTCCATTTCTTGGATCGATTCCAATCCCACCAGAACCATATCCTCTAGTTGATCCCAACTCAAAGGTGTATGAAACATTCGTCTATACAGAAAATCAAAAAATTCCATCTTTAACAAAATCTGATAACTGTTGTTGTACGCAAATTCTACCAATGGTAAAAATTCTTTCCATCGTTTCTATTGATCCATCACTAACATTCGAAGAATATATTCTAAAATTTGATTCATTATTTCAGTTTTTCCATCTATTTCAAGGTGATATGATGTACTAAAATTTAATTTCATTCCCAAAGCCTCTTGGAAACTAGTCCAAAAATGCCAAGTGAATATCAATCCTCGATCAGATATTATATTTCTTGGTACACCATGCAATATGACAATTTCATTAACAAAAAATATATCTATGTAAGTTTCTTGATATGTCGTACGAACTAGGATAAAATCACACTCTTTGTGGACATGTCGACAACTACAAAAATACAATCGTGTCTCCTTGTCATCAATGGAAATCCAACAATAAAATCCATCAATATGACTTCCCATTTCGATTCAGGAATCGCATGTTGTTGTAATAATCATGTTGGATGTATATTTTTGGCCTTCACTTGCTGACATTCAAGACATATCGCCACATAGTTAACTATATCATATTTCATCCCCTTCCAAAATAATAGTGGTTTAAAATCTGCCTTCATTTTCATGACTCCATGATGAGCCATATACACTACTCGATGAGATTCATTTAAAATTAAATTTCTCAATTCATCATTTGGTGGTACATAAAATTTTCCATTATATCTTAGTGGCCCATCACTTTCCAAGTAATAGCCCTCATTTCTCGGTACCATCATGGTATCTTGTCTAATATTGTCTTTTACTTCCTTGTAGTAGTCATCATCCATCTGTAATGCTAAAATATTTTCTTGAAGGTTTGTGTTTATGGGTATTACTAATAAAATCTAGGGTCTCTGACTCAACGCATATGATACTCTGCTAACTATTCCTTTAATGTATGTGATATTAAATTCATACTCACTTAAAATTTCTCACCAACATATTTATCATGCATTCAAGTTACTCTGAGTAAAAATGTGTTGCAATCGACTATGATTAGTTTTCAACTCAAATTTCCATCCAATAAGGTAGTTTCTCCAATATCGTAAGGCATAAAAAATTGCTAATAGTTCCAAATCGTTTGTTGCATAATCCTCTTCGTGTCTTCCTAGTTTCCTTGAAATATATGTGATAACTCGACCTTCTTGCATTAGTACTCCCCCCAATCCTTCCTTGGATGCATCAGTGCATACTAAGAATTCCTTTTCCATATCCAAAACCTTTAGTATCGGTGTTGTTGTTAATAATTATTAATATTCTAAATTGCTTCACTAAATTTTCCGACGATACAAATTTCTTACTCTTATTATGCAGTTCCGTAATTGGATTTTCTATTTTTGAAAAACCTTCGCGAAACATCTATAGTAACCTTCTAATCATATAAAACTATGTACTTATTTTATGTTTGTTAGGGATGGCCATTCCTTAATATCCTCTACCTTCATTGGAATGGCCAACCCAAATAGTGAATCTTCATTTGATAAAAAGAAAATTTCGACAACTTTTCGTACAACTTGTTCTCTTTTAAGCACTATAAAACTAATCTCAAATGTTTGTCATGATTTTCTTTCATCCGAGAGTAAATTAATATATCGTTAATAAATGCATGTACAAACTTGTACAAGTACTCGCAAAACAACACATTCATTAAACTCATAAATACACCTGGGGCATTTTTCAAAACAAACAGTAATACAGTAAATCCGTAATGTCCAAATCTTGTCTTAAACGTTGTTTTAGGAATTTCTTTCTTCTTGATTCTCAACTGGTGATACCTTGATCTCAAATCAATATTTTTAAAAATTGTATCTCCCTTCATTTGATCAAATAAGTCATCAATTCTCGGTAATGGGTACTGATTCTTGATCATGGATTTGTTTAATTGACGAGAGTCAATGAAAATCCTCCACGATCCATCTTTGTTTCTTACAAAAATTATTAGTGCACCCCACGGTGATACACTCAGATGTATAAGTAACAAATATAATTACTCATTCAATTTCATCTTTAACTCTTCCAACTCAGGTGTCGACATCCGATATGGAGTTCTAGCAATAATTTTTGTTCCAGGTTTTAGATCTATAGTAAATTCCAATTATATTTTTGATAGTAAACCTGATAGTTCCTTAGGGAAAACATCAACAAACTTTGATACTAACGGAAAGTCTTACAATATTTTTGCATCACCGCTTTCATTAAGATTTAATATGCCATACATATTACATCCCTTGCACATATTTTTCTTCAGTTGTAGAGAAGTATTAAATCTTAGTGATACACCTTGGTTTCTTCCTACAATTTCTCTATTCTGTCTCAAATCATCAATTAATCTTAATATTTTTTTATTAAAGTTAAGTTAAGTATCACGCCGTTCAATTCTAACCAATCCATTTCAATTACAATGTCGTATTATCCCAAGGTTGTGACAAAAATGTTTAAACTTGCGATGAATTACCCAAATTAATTTTACAATCTCTAACCTTTCCTCCAACTTTTTGCTTGGCTCGAAATGCCAATTATACTTATCTAAACTCATCTTGTTTGACTTCCTTCACCTTAATTATTTTGAGCGCAACACTAGAAAGTAAAATCTTAGTAGTTGTTGGATGTATCAAAATACTAAATTGTTGATCTAATATCATACCTGAAGTCTCAAGCATTGTAGACTAATGCTCATCCTGATGGTTATTCACCATTGAATGAATCCTATGGGCCTTGTCGATATATCCTACTGTTGTCTGTCCTGCTGATCCAGCATTTCTCTCCTTTTCAATAGAACAATCTCTCTGATAGTCGAGTTATCCACAAGTCCAACATCCATTTTTATGGCCGGTGCTCCTAGATCCAGAGGAAGAATATGTTGGTCTAGGGTTCTGAGGTCCTGATATGTTCTGCGGAACAAATATATATTGTTGTTGCTTCTAAGGATGAAGCGAATATTTCTAATATGGTGCTCTATATGGAGTCCTTTTATTGGTAACCTATATACATGGTGTAGAAAATATAGGCCCTCTGGGTGTATCATGTTGCCCAAAAGTTTGTCTAAGAAGTGTTTGTCGTTGCACCATATAAGTGGCATCTATCCTATCTCCCTGGAAGGAGACCTACCTTGACCCCCACTTTTCAACTCTTTTCCAGTGACAAAATATTTATGTATTGCATCGTGCAAAGTATCAGAAATCAATATCCTCACCTTAGCACAAATGTTGTAGTTGAGACAAAAAATAAACTTATTCACTTTTAACTTTTTAGTGTTCAGATGCAGAGCATATCTTAGAAACTCCATAAACCTAGACTCATACTTAGGTATTTTCTGACTTCCATGTCGTAAAGAATTGAATTCATTAAGTTGACGCTCAATTAACTCATCACATAGGTACCTCTCTCAGAATCGTTCCTCGAATGATTCCGAAGACATGTATTCAATGGCCATATTCAACTATGGCAAGAGTGTCTTCCACCAAAGTATCTCACTCCCTTTAATATGGAAGACAACCATACAAACCTTCAATTTGGAGGTATAATCATGCAATGAAAAACACATTTTCATATTCTCCAACCAATATTTGGTGACTAAACCAACTGTGGAACCCCAAAACTTGAGAAATTTTACCTTCTAGAGTTCTCTATAAAAACTACCACTAACTATAGGAGGGAGTTGTGAACCATCATTGGGTATATAATGCCTGCCCTCATCATAATCAAGAAAATTTATCAAAACCTATGAATTCCTTTGAAAATACCTCATCATACCCATGACATCGCCCACTAGAAATTTCTCTTGCTCGTTATTTTTCTCTTCTCCTTGTGGAGCATATCCCACAGGTGTATATGCACATGGAGGAAGCATACACCTTCCTCCCACACCCCGAAGTCTACTCGTCCTCTGTCCTCTAACCATGATACTTTCGATAAACATAATTATATCCATATTATAAATACATCTTTAATTAAATATAAATCATTGGAAGTCGTAACGATTATGTTGTCATAGAGTGAAACCTCGCTCTAATACCATATGTAAGTACCCTCTATAAATTTTACTTCCATGAGTAAGTGAATACAATGAATGTAATCAAAACAATAATAATAAGGTAACTTTGTCATTTAATGCAAGATATTTCAAGCATCATTTAAAATTACTAACTAATATAATGATTTCTCCAACAACAACAAAATTAATCATGAAAATATATTATAAATGAAACAATACAAATTTTCCAAGAATCCTCATAGGGACACAATATGAAGAAAAAATGCAATTCTCTTATCTCCTTACTTAAGTGGCACAACAACACATTAATTGTGTATGATTTATATAAATTCACAGATGATACATTACTTTCCAATCAAATTACAATCCATTCAACTATATTGTATAGATTTAAACTCAAATAATAAAAACATATAAGAAGATCAATTTAATTATTGTAAGATTCTACATTGCTGAAATACCACTATCATCGATATGATTCATCTAGTAATTATATCCATCATTTAATGATGTTGAGAAATAATGGTAAACTCGATTAAGAACCCTTCATATGTCAAATTCAATTCAGTCTAATTAATATTACATATTAAGATGGCGTCATTGTCTATATTAGTAAAATCCCTATGCTCTAGGTATTTATAGTCCTATCGCATATCCTATACATGACTTAAGGAATAAGAAGAAACCAATCCTATAAAATTAAGAAAATATATTAAATTACCCCAACAAAAGAAAAGCTTCCAAATACTTATGCACTATGTATGGAAGCATTTACAACCAAGAGGCTAGAGAATTAACACAAAACATGTTACAATTTACAAGAACAATTATTATAATCACCCAACAAATTCCCAACTAAAGGTCTATAGCATCCACAAACATAATTGATTGTCAAATACCAAAATAGAAAACAGAGTGTTGAAAACATTATTGCATGCCCAATCAAGGTTAAAAATCCTATCGAAACAAAAATTTATTGAGAACATAGGAAAAGAGAGAAACCTATTCCTATTACTTGATTCATAAATTAGCTAACTGAATATGTTAGAGAAAGGATCTATTATTGGATAGAAAAACCACACCCTAAAATTTGCGGACTTGACTTGAATTTAACTTAAGAGAGACTGCAAGGTATGGGTTTACAAGTGTGAGACAATAATAATTAACTGAACTGGTGATTATCTTATCTAACAATTACTTTACCACAAGCCATTTTTTATTCAGTAAGAGAACCAACTCTTTTCTACCACATTGTCTAGTTCTATTGTTGTTAACTATAAACGACTACGATGACATTATTTAGAACTGGTGGATGAAAGACCATTCTTCTCTTTTTATGCTTTCTAAAAGAATTCAAGTCAATGTCTCCATCACAAATATATGTTTTCAGTGGCACATATCCAAATTCAAAAACCTCACATCCAATACATCGATGAGAGAGATGTTGAACATATTGAACAACAAACTTCCTTTGATTCTCTAAAATGACAGTTGGTTGAATTTGAGAAATAAGTTCTCTACCCCTACGATGATATTTATCCCAACCCACGATGATAACATCAATAGTAGTGGAAAAAGCGTTAGTTGAAGGTCGACATTCTTCTTTTGTTAAATTTCCCTTGCACCTATCTAGATCACCCATGCAAACTAATTTTTTTGTTTTATCTCTACAAGTTAGTTGAGTTCTCGCTAATGTTTTTTCTCATGCAATCATTCTCAAATAGAACCTCTTATTTGTATATTGGTTTCCTCAAATCATAGTTCCTAAAAATTACTGTCAAAACTAGATAATATATTCTCCTAAGAATTGACATCACTACAATAATCAAAGTCATTGTTGTTGCACTTAACATGTCAGGCTTCCTTTCGACTCTTTAATTTTTATTTATTTATGTGAGATCTCATTGAATCACCCATTGGAATTTTGGAAGAAAAGTTATTTTAATTTTTTACCATATATATGTGGCTCCAGCCTTCAAAAACCCAACACGTCCAGATTATTAAATTGAAAACATTGTTTAGCGTCTATATCTTACTATGTGGCTAGGAATATTTTTTTTCATAGTTTAAGTCTAGGTTAAGAGAGATAGGAGATGCTTAGGTCTTTATAATTATTCCTTTAGTCCTTTTGTTTTTATTTACTTGCATCAAAAATTAAGACATTTCCATGTTCTCTCATTTCTCCATAAGCCGTTATTTTTGTTCTATCACATGAAACATATGAATTCAAAGATAGTGGTCCAGATTGGTGAGTAGTGCTCCATCATCAAAATGAGAGAAAATTGAGAAACAAAAAGTCAAAAGGAATCCTAACACATTAAGCACAACTACACTGAGTAAGATTATTGTAGTCACATCAATTCTTAGGAGAATCCATTATCTAGTTTTGACAGTCCTTCTTAGGAACTATGCTTTGAGGAAACCAATGTACACATAAGAGGTTCTCTTTGAGAATGATTGCATGAACACAAAGATTAGCGGAAACTCGACTAACTTGTAGAGATAAAACATAAAAGTTAGTTTTCATGGGTGATCTAGATAGGTGCAAAGGAAATTTAACAATAGAAGAATGTCGTCCTTCGGCTAACAATTTTCCCACTGTTATTAATGTTAGCATCATGGGTTGGGATAAAGTTGATATTAGGAATAGAGAAGTTATTTCTCAAATTCAACCAACTATCATTTCAGAGAATCAAAGGAAGGTTGTTGTTCAATATGTTCAACGTCTTGTTTGTCGATGTATTGGATGTGATGTTTTTTCATTTGGATCTGTGCCACTGAAAACATATATTTCTGATCGAGATATTGACTTGAATGATTTTATGTAGCACAACCACAATTATGTGGCTGATGAACGCTGATAGGAGTATATCATTTACAAACTCTAATTAGGGTTTATGCTAGAATTAGGGTTTGCAAAATAAATATTCCTTTTGGCCTTCATCAGTCACAATTATGTATGGTTATGCTAGTTATGATTTTTTTTCATTTGTGACGTGATATTTACTATTCTAAAGCTCAAACAATTTAAAAATTAATGAATAACTTTATAACATCTGTAAGAAATCAAAAAAAGAGAGTCATGAAGGGATTAGCTCATTGTAAAGTCTTCCATCTAATTTTAAAGTCTGGGATCTCTCAACTTCTGATCTCATCCTTGGATACTTGTTGCAATCTCATTTGTATGCAACTCTATTAGGCCTCTTAGTTTCCAAATACATCTTTACTTGTCTTTGAGGGTGACAAACATATGATAACATACAATGAAAGAAAGGTTTACACAATTTATAACATATCATGAGTTAGAAACACACCAAGATCATATAGCAGGTCTAATTCTACATTTTTAGTGGTTCATTAATCAATATGAACTCACTCATCAATTATATATATATATATATATATATATATATATAACTTATATTTATATGGATTTCCTTCATCCTATCGCAATTTTCCTTCTCTCTCATATAACTTTATTCTTTGAAAATATTCAAGATCCTTGAAGCATATAAAATATTATATCATAAAACCATATGCAATCAGACTTATGAATATATTCATGCTAGCCCTTTGAAATAAAATGGCTAGTGAAGGGCCCAAAAGAAAATACATGGCCATTCCTTTAGTTTTATGGAAAATAGTTCAAGAAATGAAATCCACTTTTTAAGCCACAATTGAAAATGGGCACTCTCTAAACATAATATTCAAATCAGAGAAAACCCTCTACCCATACCCACAAAGTAAATTTTAGTGGAATTCAAAGAAAAATGGGTAAAGAGATGATAAAATATGTCAGGATGGTTCTTACACTAGGATTTTTTCTCATAATAAAGAAGAGTTCACCCCATGTCTCAAGACATGTTCTGAAAACCTGAAAATGGTGATTCCTTGATAACAAATTTTCCCTTATGCAAAACATTGTCTAAAATTATTTTCATCTTCCAAATTTCAAAACTCTTAACAACCCCACTGAACAAATTTGATAATTACAAGTGTGGACAAAGAGGTGGAGTGGTGTAAGGATATTTTATTAAGAATTTTGAATTCCTATCAATATGTTTCACCTCAATGACATTTCAAATGGTTTTTACATGAAATGGAAATTATAAACCAAAACAAAATGAAGGATATTATTATCACCTCTAAGAAGTATCGATATTTAGAATTGACAATAGAATTCCACATGGAAAGGAATGTCCACAAGAGATTGGTCTTCCATCCACCAATTTTAAAGAATGTCATCATAGTCATTATTAGTTAACTATAGTAGAACTGGCCGACGTGGTAGAAAATACTCGTTTCACTTACTGATTAAAGGATGACTTGTGGTAAAGTAACGGTTAGATCAGATAAGCACCAGATCAGTAAATGAGTAATAAATAAAAATAATGATGCATTTTCCCTCACATCCACAGTTAGTTCATGGATTTTCTCCTAGTTGTCCCTTAGTTCCCCAAATTCTCCTTTATTGTGTCTCCCAACTAATTTATAGTTGGAGTTTTATTAGTACTCTTCTCTTAGTTAGGATTTAGAGTCTAGTTTGACTTAGGATTCTAAATCTATGTTTACAACCCATTCTCGCATGAAAATCATTTCTTTTTAATTAAAAATTTTCTTTTATTAATTTCATGCACACATTGTGCACGTGTCATAATATTTTATTCTCCCTATAATAATTTTATTTAGTCTAAACTTTTTCCATATGCCCCTTTAATATATAAATTCATTTAGACATAACCATTTTAGACTTTTATTTTATTATGTTTCCAATTTATAACTTAATATAATTTATTTTCTCTTCTAATCAATTCTAAGTATTCGTTTTAATTTTTATGGTCTTCCAGGTATTTTGTTCCCTTATTAATTTATTGATGCAACATGTCTTTCAAGACGCACCTACATGATCCAAGGGTGTCACTCCCCATTTGACTTAGTTTGGAAGTTGTATGATGCTTGGAGTCAATACTCCACTTGTCGACCTTGTGTGAGACTAAGGGCTTACTAAGGAATAAGAAATATGCCTTATTGTGCGCCCCTTATAAATCCTCATGTATGACATCCTCAATCTTCTCTCATGTCATCGTGAACCTCTTAGGAGCAAGGTATTCGTTAACCTTTAGTTCAGGTCATGATGGGAGTTCTAGTAGGTTGTGACAGGGACGTTATCACACCTCTCCCTCATTAATTTGATATATTTGTATAACCCCTTTACTCTATATGTTACTCGTATTAGCAACCCTCACCATGCTTTCATCCTCTGAGAAGATAATATTAATAACTCTCATACATGAAATACATAGATAAAATCATCATCATAACACATGTGTAATAAAATCAAGTACTCATAATAAAATTCATTAGTCCACTCCCTGACTCAATCTGGAGACCAAGGTGTTCTGTCAATGCCATCAACATCCTCATCACATTATATTTCCTAAACACTCGGGAAACCTCATCATAATATCTATCAATGATATACATCAATATAAATAACATATCAAAATTTCAACATTTAATTATAGAATAAACTTTAATTCATAAACCAAATCAGATAATCATAAAGTACCATGTTTAGCCAGATCACTTGCATGCAAGTGTCCTTAAAGAACAATCTGTGTTATGAAAATGTGGTCAATGAAAATTTGGATGTTACATACACCCCCTATTTTTTAAAACTTTGTCCTGAATTTTGAATAGTCTGATAATGAAAGAAATAATATAGCCGATACTAATCTATCTATCAAACTTTCAAAATAGATATGGAAATTGTTGATGCATATCATGTGGGTCCTCCCAAGTGGGAGAATGTGGAATATAATTGTCCCACTCGACCTTGAACTGATAGACCAATCAAATTTGTATCTTTTGAGTGTGATGGTCCAATATGAAGATTGGCTCTACTATGAGAGCACCCTAGTCTGATACCTACAATGAACTCATATCAATAACATGTGATGGATCTGATATATAATGACATAAAATTGAAACATGAAACACATCATGCCTATGCATAAAATAATAAGGTAAGTCTAGTTGGTAATCTAAGGGTCCTTTGTTTTCTACAACCTCGAAAGGTCCCACAAACCGTCGAGAGAGTTTATCACCATTTCCAAACTTAATCGAACTCTTATGCAGATTCACCCAAAAGAAACATTTATCACCAATCTCATAGCTACGGTCTATACGATGTGCATTGGCATAACTCTTTTGTCGGTCTTTCACTTCCTTAACCCTTTTGCTTATGGCTTGCACCTGATCTTCCATTTCCTGGATCACTTTCAGTCATTATATGACCCTATCCTCTAGTACATCCCAACTCAAAGGTGTCTGACACGATCGTCCATATAGAAACTCAAAAGGTGACAACTTTATCGAACTCTCATAATTGTTGTTGTATGTAAATTATACCAATGGTAAAAATTCTTCCCATCATTTTTGTTGATCCATCACATGCATTAAAATCATATATTCTAAAATTTGATTTTTTCTTTTAAATTTTCCATCTGTTTCGAGGTGATATGTTGTACTAAAATTTTATTGCATTCCCAAAGCCTCTTGGAAACTAATCCAAAAATATCCAGTGAATATCGATCCTCGATCAGATATTATCTTTCTCGGTACACCATGCAATATCACAATTTCATTAATAAAAATTATAGCTATGTCAAGTGCTTGATATGTCATATGAACTAGGATAAAATTTGCACTCTTCATCAACATGTCAATAACTAAAAAAATAGAATCATGTCTCCTTGCCGTCAATGGAAATCCAACAATAAAATCCATCTATATGACTTCCCATTTCGATTCAAGAATCACATGTGGGTTTAATAATTTCGTTGGATGTCTATGTTCAACCTTCACTTGCTGACATTCAAGACATCTTGCCACTTACTTAACTATATCATATTTCATCCCCTTCCAAATTAGTAGTGGTTTAATATCTTCCTTCATTTTCTTGACTCTAGGAGGAGCCATATATACTGCTCGATGATATTCGTTTAAAATTAAATTTCTCAATTCGTCATTTGGTTGTACATAAATTCTTCCATTCCATCTTATTATCCCATCACATTCCAAGGAATAGTCCTCATATATCAGCACCATCATGGTATCTTGTCCGATATTGTCTTTCACTTCTCTGTACCAATCATCATCAATCTTTAATGCTAAAATCATTTCTCAAAGATTTGTATTTAGGGGTATTACTGAGAAAATGTGGGGTCTCTAACTCAACACATATTCTATGATATTAATTGTTCCTTTAATGTACGTGATCTCAGTGTTAAGCCCTAATATTGGATCATTACCCTTTAATTGGGGCATATTAGATTAGTAATGCTATTTTATTTATGTCGGCTTTATTCCATTAGTTATAATTATACATCCTAGTATCCTATATATACCAATGAGACATTTTCATTTGGAATCATCTTGTACTTGAACATTTAAGTGGGGTAAAAGGAGGTTTCCCCCTCAAAGAAGCTTATTATATGAAATTATTTCTTTTTCAAGGCATTGAGTACTTTTTCTGAGGTTTTTCTATGCTATATTGATATTTGGTTCTTAACATATGGTATCAGAGCTCAAGGTTTTGGGGTTTTGCTGCTACATCCGAGACACCTTAGAATTTTCTCTATAACTTGTTTTCTACAAAGTTTCAGAAGGAATGGCTTGGAGGATATTTATTAGACGGATCAAGGTACAATGGGTTAAAATTTTAGCTCTCGAGGCCTTATACTTTCAGAGATACAACTTGTACAAGATAGGGTTCTGGAATCATCATGAACTAAGTCATTGCGGAATTTTCTCTATAAAAACTTTTCTGTAATGTATCCAACACTAAAATACGGAGGATATTCACAAACATTAGTAAGGTATATGTGGTAAACATTTTATCTTCTGGGTAATCTTAAATTTTTAGATACACCCTGTGTAATATAGGGTATCTGACTAGTCCTATTGACTAGTCTCAAGAAGGTGTTCTAAGTAAAAAAATCATAAATTCTTCCTAGAGTATCCAAATTGAGTGGGACTAGTTTCATTGGATCATGTACAGTCTTTAGTAGTTCTGGTATGAGTTTCATAAATTTATATCAATTATTTTGTGTGGGGCACGGTATACAAATCAGATGTCTTGGAAAGGCCAAAAAGCGGTAAGTTATGGGGAAGTTACCATAAATTACACTTGGCACATCCAATTTTTATAAGACCTGTGGAATTGAAGAGAAGAAATACTAGAAAACTACATAAAATAAAGTTTCATACCCAGAATGGTTGAAACTTGCGAGATACAACAAAATAAATATTGTCTAGCAGAACCACCTCAAAATCAAGGTTCAAAAGTGATACTTGGCCAACATGCCACCCAAAAAGGAAACTTCTACACCAAATAAGCCTCGAGACAATCCTACTTGGATTCTTGATGAAGGTGAAGAAATGCGTAGGGACATAAATGATTTACAAAATAAGATAGTAACAAAACATGAAATACAAGAGATGGAAGCTAAGTTGGAGGCAAAGATGGATGGTTTAAAAGAGGAGATCATAGAAGTATTGAAAAATTTCATAACAGAGAAGACACCTGAAAGTGAAAATGCATCCCATGAAATTCATGATGAGGACACAAGGA
>SNQJ01S0091273.1:15671-46497 GCA_010110895.2 Picea sitchensis | reverse complement strand
TGACGATAGCTTGCCGACCAGACTCACATATGGAGTAAAGGGGCCACACACGAGTTCCAGAGAGATTGAGGGAGAGGTGTGGATAGCAGCCCTGCCACAGCCTACTAGCACTCCCGCCGTGGCTCAAACTGTAGGTTAATGATTACCTAGTTCGAGAGGATCCACAATGCCATGAGGGCAGACTGCGACAGTCTCTCACGATGATTCTAAGGGGCGCGCAATAAGGCGGGGGCCTTATTCCTTAGATCCCTTAGTCTCCCACAGGTTCACCTGGCGAAGTGTTGACTCCAGGGGTTATAGATGTCTACCAATCCGTCAAGTCAGGGAGTGGAACCCTTGGAGCGCGTGGTGCATCCTGAAGGGCACGTCGCGCAAAGAAATACAAGTCAGCGAGTGGCACCCTTGGAGCACGTGGTACATCCTGAAGGGCACATCGCGCAACAGAAGCAAATGAGGCGAGTGGCACCCTTGGAGCACGTAGTGCGTCCTGAAGGGCACGTCGCATGGATGATGATGATGAGACAACCTATATGACCCTAAGACCTTAACACCTGATAAAATTCTTAAAACGACTCCCCTAATTAAATTGTCGCCCTGTTCAAATCAAAACCTAAATTAAAACATCTCTAAGATAAATTTGACAAGCCCTAAGAAAAGATCCTACAAAAATAAACCTAGGGCGTAAACTAAAACCCTCCTAGGTGTTAATTTAAGTCTTCTTAAAGTAAAGGGGGTAAAGTAATGAGGGAAATAAATTAAGTGAAACCCATGGCTTTTAAATGATAAATAAGAAATAAAATTTATTAAAGTGTGGGAATATAAAAGCTAGGAATTTAAAAATATATTGAAAAGATTAAAAACCGCATTTATCTTTTGGGTTTAAAAATAAAAATAACAAGAGAGAATTAAATAATAGAATTAAAGAAACTAGAAATAAAGGAAACTTAATAATGGAAAGTAGGGGACATAGGGTAAAAAGCAAAAAGGAATCAGCATTTAGGAGTTACTAAAAATCAGCAACTTCATTTTAGGAAAGTTATTAAAAGCATGAGAAGGGATCTAGGAACCCTAGGAGTAATTTAAGGAGCGATTTTTGGGGGAGTGAGGGAATTGAGTCTTTTAATTATTAAAAAGAAATTAATTTTTGGAGAACCATAGGGATGAGCGACACTTGGACGACAGAGAATGTTCAGAGGTTTGTCATTAAAAATTAATTTAATAATAATTTAGGAAAGTAGGTGGGTCTCAAATTTCTATAAAAGAAGGGGAAAAGAAGGAAGAAAGGATGAACGGTTAGCGTAACGTTACGCTGCCGAATTGTGGCTTGACGGATTTCTTGTGAGGAGTTGGGTTTATCTCAGCTGTGTAGGAGTGGTAGCTCAGCCGTGGAGGCGAGTTGAGAAGCTAGTCTTATCTCTGGTTCTTGTGTGGCCCCTTTGTGGCTCGGGGGGCTAAGGGGGAAGCAGAGTACCCCTAGCGTTTGGCTGGGAGGTACCGGTGAGACTTCTACGGTCGATGAGTGAGACGTGGCACGGAGCGCGGGACGCGGCACGGAGAATAGGACGTCTTCCGACGCGGGCGTAAGGCAACGATATTATTTTAATTGGTGAAGTAGAAGGCATTTTTACTTTCGGCAATTTAATGTCATTGATGTTGATATTGTGAGATTGTTCTGGCATTTTTATATTCGGCAAATTTCGTTCAGCAATGTTATTGTGAGTTTGTTATGGCAAGTTTCAGCAAATTTAATGTTATTGATGCTGCTATTGTGAGATTGTTCTGGCTTTTTATATTCAGCAAATTTTGTTTCAGCAAGGTTATTGTGAGTTTGTTCTGGCAATGTTGAAATTGTTACTGTCACTTTTGGCCATGAGAAGAATGTATTTTGTTGGGCGTTTTTTGGTATGCATTGTAGATATGGGGTTTTAATCTGGGCTTGAATGCGTTGATCTGCGTTTTAATGTTGATGGTCTTCGTTTCTCCTTCAGTATGGGCATTCTTATGATTGGGTGTTTTCATTTTTACCGTGGGAAATTCTTGTGTTTGGGCGTTTTATTGCAAACTGTGAGAATTTCTCACATTGGTCATTGATCATATACAGTGGGCGTTTGCCACTGTTTTCCTGTGCATTTTGGCAAACTAATATTGGGCGTTTGCCACTGTTTTCCTGTGCGTTTGGAAAACTAATATTGGGCGTTTTCCACTGTTACCTTGTGCATTTTGGCAGACTGATATTGGGTGTTTGCCACTGTCATCTTGTGCGTTTTTGCAAATTGATCTTAGGCGTTTTTGCCACTATTATCTTGTGTGTTTTTGCAAACTGGTAGTGGGTGTTTGCCACTGTAGTCTTGGGCGTATTTGTATACGGTGATAATGGGCATTTGATGTACAGCTGCACGTTGTATATTTACAATTCAAGGCGTTTGTTTAGGTTGAAAGAAATGTTATGAGCTCTGGATCCAATATCCAAGATGGCGCTCGTTTCATGTTTGTTTTCATTTAAATATCTTGCGTAGCATATAAATATGTAGAGTGTAAATATATACCCAGTGGACTCGAGAAGCCGGGTTTTAAGATTCCCAACGATGAGATTTGTTTTAAGCGTCTTTTAGATATCTTGAATAATATAATAGAGTTGTACAAAGAAATATCTAACATATCTAAACATTTAGAACACAATTATAACATTTTATAAATGGTTTATTAATTTTTCATCTCACGTTTCAATTATTAATTGGATACACTTAAATAAACCATAACAGTCAATTTCTACACTTAAATACAAATACAGTCAATGAATTGTGACTGCGTGTTGTACAGCTGCGCGTTGTACAGTTGCGTGTTTCATTCTGGGCAGTGTGTCAGCTGCGTTTTTCTTTTTCTATTTTGGTCTGAGGTTGATCGAGCATTTTCCTGACCGCCTATTGAATTGGGCATACGAAGTCTTAATTAACGGGTCGACTAATTGATAGTTCGATTTATCATGTAAATTCCAATGCACATACCAGCTGCTTCAGCTTGAATAGGCTAGTTATCGATGGCCGTCCCTTTCAATCGGTTTTAACCAAGTCTTTTTATAACCAAAACCTGAAGGTGGCCAGTGATGAATGGTGAAGCAGGAATGCCGAGAGAAATTAATAGAAAGTAAATTCAAATTTTAAGAAAGGTACAATAATTAAGTTGTGAAGAGATTACAAGGTAATGGGAATGGCTGAGATCACCTTACTATCATTATCTCTTATACATTGTCTATCTAAATGACGGTACCTTCACATGTTACATGTTTAATTGTGGACACGTTTATAATGGACAGTTTTAACCAACATGGTAAATTATTATGATGTTGCTATATGTCGTGTCATTTTAGATATATTTGTTTTTAAATATGGGCATTTTAAATTATGGATATTTTGTCCCTTTCAACATTGCCCTTTTATTTATTGTCATATGAATTTGCGATTTTATATATTGCCAATTTTAACTATGAAGTTATATTGTTAGTCCGAGTATGTGTTATCTATAATATGATGATAATTGTATTGTTGTAGGTGAAGAAAGAATGTTATGGCACACTTATGTCATGGAATAATTGTTTATAAATTTCGTATTTGCAATATAAGGTTGAATTATGAAATTGTATTGTTCTTACCTTATAAACAAGATTGCAAGATTGGAGTTGACTGTATGAACTGTATTTATTTCAGTGTTATTGAAATTTAGAGATGAATGATATGGTTATCTTATTGTGACGTTAGTGTAATCTCTTGATATTGATAAGACACACATGGTGGAACGTCTTGGATTTACGCTTAACAAATTACTCGGAGTTCTTAAATTGAGGAGGATGGTTCGTTTAAACAATGTTAAACTTGGGTGTTCGTTGTTGGAGTCCTTCTTGTCGTGCGCCTTCCGTGAAGGACGTAGTCGTCATTCTTGTTTATATGGTACTTGATAGTATTCAGCTGGTTGCTTGGTCGGTTGTGTCGAGCGGCATATAGACACCTCTTGTCGCCTCAGTATATATGTCAGTGTGAGTGATTTACCTGTGTAAAGAATCCAGTGCCGTATCAAGAGACTCGGGCCCTTTAAAGGCAGGGTTCCACTCTTGCGACACACCTGACGGAGATTACTAGTTTCTGCCTGAGCAGTCGGCCAGGAGCCTGTCTAATCTTCTTTCGAGAAGACATAAGACTAAAAGCCCTGGTTTTCTGTGCAGAGATAGTAAACTCCACTGTTGGATTCTTCCGTCTGTGACTGTACTGTACTTATCACCTGGTGTCGTTTCCTGCTTACAGCTGCTAGTTGTGCGCCTTATGTCTAGGGGCGTTTATTGCTTGATGTCACCGTGATTCGTCGGGGTCGCCTTGTTGTGTTCGTCTTGCTTGCGTCTTGTTTTGGGTCGGGTTACTAGTTCCTGCCTGAGCAGTCAGCCATGAGCCTGTCTAATCTTCTTTCGGGAAGACATAAGACTAAACGCCCTGCTTTCCTGTGCAGAAATAATAACCCTAACACCATAATTTCTTACCTCTATGTTCTTACTGTGCGTCCCCTGAATGTCTTATTGTTTGTGCTGTGCGTCTTGTGTCTATGTTCGTATATGATTGCGGTTACGCATTGTGTGCCTTCACTCTTCTTGTGTTGAACATCATGGTTGCGTCTTGTTGGTTGTCGAGTGGCGTCGTACAGTTAAGTGTGTTGATGCTTCTGCACATGCGCACACACCTTAAACAACAACAAAAAAAAAAAAATTGCCCTGTTACTAGAATGGTTGTCGTAACGAGGAGGTTGTTACAAAGATCACTAGCCTGGAGCACAGGATGACCTTTCAACCCCCCTAACTTTTGGAATAAGTGACTACAATCGTTGATTTAATATTGTTCTATATAATTGTTGGAACAAGAGTCATATGAAGTAATCGTGGGATTAAGTGCGTTTGTTATTTCGGTTGGTGGTAAGACTGCCATTTTTATCGGAGTCTTTGGCATAACACCAACTCTGGGGGATCACCAAGTTGACTACCTTTTTAATAAACATTCGAATGTTGATACCACTTTTTTTATCAGAATATGTAACATAATTATAAAGATGGAGGTTCACCATGTTCAGTAAAACCCTGCACAACACCAAATATCTCACAATGTCATGGTTTTAGTAAAATGACAAAGATAATGGAAAATGTAGATCACTTGAAGAACATAGCAGAGGCTATTAAAACTCCACCATAACTGTTGAAAGGTTTACATGTTGTCATGTCCAGATGATCACCAAATTTAGTAAAACCCTGCAGAAACACAAAGACAGTAACCTGCACGAAGAAACAATTAGATTGAATATTGGTTAAATCATTCATGCATTAAAAGATGGAACTAAATAAAAGAATAATGATAATTGTGTTAGTAATAATCAATGGTAATTAGATATATAATCTATTAGATGAACAAGTGTGATGTTTATAAAGAGTTTTGTTGAAAATTTTAAAGACTTATAAGTATGTTGCGATGTGAAGGAGAAATATGTGTATGTCTAAAGAGTTATTGAAGATCAAGAACAAAAGGAGATAGAGCAACACTTATGATTTCCAATGTTTGATATAGAAGACATCTATTGGATTGCATATCCTATTTCCATATTGATGAACAAAGGGTAGCTGGGAGGTGTTAGGGCAGGTTGGAGCCTGCAGGGGAGTAGGTGCTTCCTTGTTAGTTGTAGCTGACTAAATAGGGGGTTATAGCCTCCTACTAGTTGGAGCTGGTGAAAAGTGGTGTGGGTGCTCCTGATGAGTGGGTGTTGATCTAAAGAGGAAGAAAAATATCTTCCTTCTATTATAACTTGTAAAACAAATTTTTGCAGTTAATATAAAAGTGTTTGTGGTTTTCCCAGTTGGATTCCACAACAAAACATTGTGTTCAAATTTTGTTTGCATTTCTACAATACGTAATTAACAAAAGTAAAAATTTGATAAAATTATTGTGTCACCGATTCAACCGTTCCCCCTCTCAGTAACAGGATCTGATCCTTCATCAATAAGATGCATCAATGGTTTAGAAATAATGAAGAATTTGCAATATTTTTATTTTTTTATTCATAAACAAATGAACCCACATGGATTCTTAATGATTGTGCATTCCTAAAATATTCATATATTCCTAGAATGCACATTATTCCTTTAAATCGAACTTGATGGACTAGTTGGCACGTATGCATGGTGGTTTGAATGGGCCCGAGCCTAATGTGAAGGGAACACATGCATGCTTTTTAAAATGCATGTGCATTCTTGCTTGAGTGTATTCTTACTTGAGTCCATTCCGAGGTTACCCATTCCCACGTTTTCACCCATGAACTTTATGCAAGGGACCTTGTAATATACTTACCTTATATCACCACTAATGTCATTCATTTATGTTATAATAATGAAAATTCATCCATTTTCCAAAAAATATCACATATCACCAAATATTTATTAATATATATACCATTTTATTTCAATATATCAATCATGTATATTATATTAAATAATATATAATTAAATATTTTTATATGAGTTATCTCTTTCATAGATAGCTTTATTAAAATGTTGTTAAAATTCACTTCAATTCAAAACATTTACTTTGTAGAGTTTCAAATTTTGAAAAATCCAACTAAAAGTATTCCTCAATTGAGAAGAAATTCTAAAAAATAAATTTTCATTGAAAGATACAATATAGAAGAATATACATGACATGATTAGTAACACAATAAGAATCAAAATACTCTTACTCTCACAATAAGAATAATCTTGCATTATGAAAATGTATGAAATGATTACTCTCTCAATAGGAATATTAGAAAAGTTACAACGTAAAATGGTAAAATGACTTTAGGACATGGCATTATTATTCTCATGGTAGGAATAATATAACCTATTGTGTTAAGAGGAAAGTGACCCTATGAATAACTATGAGGATGAGGAGTTGTTTCAAGAGAAATTTTCTTAATCATCAAAATTCACACATTGATATTAGGGTTCTTAGAGGACAAAGATCAAAAGTAAAATTATGCTAACCTCATGAAAAGAAAAAAAAACCTTTCACTTTAATGTTTAATGAAAAATGGCTAAAATGGTCTTAAATAATAACTTACCTAACAAATTGAAGGCTTCTAACCTCCTTGACCAGAACCATCAACAATTTTCTTGACAAGTTGAAGGTTTCTACCCTCCTCAAGAAAAAGGATAGAACTATATCTTTGGTGGAAAGAGATAAAAAAAGTCTCAATAAAAACTTGACTAACAAATCAAATGTTGTTAACCTCCTTGATAACAAGATAAAACTATTACCTTAGTTGGCTAGAGATCAAAATGGTCATGATAAATAACCTGATGGACAAATCAAAGAATGCTCCTTTAGTAAAACCGTTTTTGGCATTGGTCACTATGTGTATTGTCTCCCTACATTGAATGCTTACATGTGGGTATTCACTTTCACGCCATTTTTAATTATGTGAAATAAATAAACTTGTCATTAAAAAAAGATTATCATAAAATCTCTTACTTAAACACTTAATTCAATACTAAAAAGAGATATCCTTGTATATTATTAACTTAGGTTTTATTATCATTAATAATAATAATAAAGTATAATATTAGTATTCCTAATACTACTTGATGTAGTACTAAGTAGTCATAACCCATTCCCCTCTTACACTATACAATTGAGTTATTTGTCATTATATCGAATATAATTCCATGAAATATTGTTCTGACTTACTAGATACCATCCATTTTTTATTAAATTATATCGAATATCACTCTATGAAACATTGCACTAAAATTGATTTAAATAATTACTTTTATAAATATTTATTATAGATAAAATATTTATCATTTTTATGAGTAATTTGTTAAATATCTAATTTTAAACCTATCATTATTGCATAGAAAGATTTGGTTTAAAATCTTACATTTAAAAAATACCTAAGTATTAATTTCAATTTCCATTTGAACTCTATGAAACATTGCAGTAGCATTGATTAAATAATTCCTTTTATAAACATTTATCATTTCTATGAGTACTTTGTAAATATATAATTTTAAACCTAACATTATTACATAGGGAGTTTTGGTTTAAAACCTCACATTTACAAATACCTAGGTATCAATTTTAATTTCCATTTGAAATTGAATCATAGTTTTGAGAAGAGAATTATTGGTAGTTAGAAATTTTATTATAATCTTAATATATATATATATATATAGAGAGAGAGAGAGAGAGAGCATATATATATTTTGCATATATATCGGGTCTTGGGAGTGCGATAAGAAAAACTTAATTTTCATCACTTTAACTATCTTGTTTATATATGTGAAGTTTGGCCCTATCACATCTCTTGTGAAAGTTGGAATAAAAATAAGCAAAGCCAAAAATGATTTGTAACCTATAATTTTAAATTTAAATGCAACACTCTTTATCTCAATATCTTAATTGACTTTAGATGTACTTAAGCAATGCAGAGTGTAAAGAAATGATTACATATTTAATTGTAAACATAAATTGTTCAAGTTGGAGAGTAAAAATAAGCTACATGTTATTGCTTCTAGTATGGGCAGTAGTCATCAAAAACTTAAAACATGATAACCCTAGGTTGGGACTAAATATTTTAAGGCTTGGCTTAACTATTGGAACATAAAGAAAACAATCAAATTATTTATATAGATAAATTAAATCTTACATTTATATGAACTTTGGAGATAGGGCCTAGAACAACAATGAAATCATAAATAAAATAAATTTGAAATCACCTGAGATTCACCTAGTTAACCAATATCTTATGAGGTACACTCATAAATGGAGTTTTAAAATTGTTAAAAATAGAGTCAATTTATTGTAGATATTGAGGGAAGGGGATGTGGGGCACAAGAGGGTTTATAAGTATTGGGGGTATAAAAAAGGATATCTTGTAAAAATAGGGGATATAAGTTAAAATAGGTGTTTTTATTATTGAAAATATGTATTGATAAGGGGTTTCAACAAAAGGAATTTGGGAGATATTTATCAATATCTAATAAAATTAAAAGTATTGTTTAATATCCCACCTAATAGCTTTTTATGTCACAAGTTGAGTAAATGGAGACCTGATAATTGAAACATTGCAAAGATTCCATAAATTCTAATTTCATTGATAAAAACTATTTTTCTAGCAATTTGAATTGAAATACAAAAATTATTTTGCAAGGATCAAGATCAATACTTATCACCTTCATAATAAAGCTAATAAAGAGCAACCAAAAAACAACCTATAATAACCCAATCTAAAAAAAATTATGATAAAAAAAAAATTGACAATTTTATATTGTTATAATTTTACTTTCCACAACTTAATTAGTCTTCAATAACCTTCACATTTACAAAAATCACAATTACCTTGATTCTTCCACCAAGTTTACTCTCATATACTACTACATAACTTAATTAGTTTTCAATAACCTTCACATTTACAAAAATCATAATTACCTTGATTCTTCCACGAAGTTTACTCTCATATACTACTCCAAAAATCATAATTACCTTGTCTTCCACCAAGTTTATTCTCATATACTACTCCATGAAATTGTTCAAGTTAAATAATCATTAAAAAAAAACTGAATTTAATAAATTAAATAATATATTAATTTTTTTGTCTAAACGTTTTACTTTTTTATTGTTTTTCCATAATTTTTTTCATTTGATTTTGATTGTTGTAAATTTGAGTGGCTAAGTTTGTATAATTTAAAGGCTTTTTTTAACATACTGAATCCATTTATATATTCAGAAATCCAATTTAAACAACAAAAAATAAGGAATTTGTCCAAATTTTCATAAATCTAATTTAAACAACAAAAAATAAAAAAATTGTCCAAATTTCCATTGGATGATTCCTACTTTTTAAAAAAAATAAAAAATAAAAATAAAAATAAAAAATAAAAATAAAACGTTTACCTAAACACATTACATACCAATACTTATCCAAGCATTCATCACCTAGCGTTACATTTGTAAACTAAAAAATAAATATCTTCCACCAGTTTGTGCTCTTAGAACGGCGTGCTTGCTTCACAAATTTGAAATTCTGGTCTCGTATGCATTGAGTCTTACGTACCAACGCCTCCAATTTGTCGCCACTCTCCAGCGTTTTCTCAATAATCTCCAATATCACATGGCGGACCTCGTCCAGTTGTGCTACTACACGGTAAATCCCATCTGCATTTGGGTTGTTAGAATGATAATCCATCTTCTGGCTGAGTACTCCTGAGCATTCACCTTTACTATCAACATCTCGATTGCCATATGCTTTGACAAATTTTGAATGAATATACTGTAGAAATGCATACGGGATCATCCGTCCAACTTTCTCATCTGCCACACACAAAACCGTCAATCCTCCCACATCACTACTGCTCTTCACATGATAAGCATAGCGATCATAGGCATAGGAGAAATGGCGGTCACCATTGTTGGTAGCTTCAGGGACTTTGTCCAGTATTTGGTGTGCAATTGCTCTTTCATGACTGGGAGCGGTACCGAATTCCGCTAATACAATGGAACCACGAGCTACGAGGGCATGCTGTATGGCCATGCGGGTTGCCGTTGCCGTTGCCTCTGTGGATTCCATTTTTACTACAGTAGCTTTCCGTGACATGTGATTGTCCTTCGATGGTTTGGGATCTCTCTAAGTATATATGGATCACCAGCCTACATGGGGATCCTAAGCACCTACAGAAACGTCACGAACGATTTTACATTAACAACACCATAATCCAAGAAGACAAATTGAAATTCTTGAACAAATATCAAGAATAAATGCTCTTTATCCAAGGTGAGCATAAATTCGATATAAACACACTCTAGAGGTTGCCCTTCTCCAATTATCAGCGATGGACATCTGAGATGGAAGTCCAGCCTGGGATTGTCATAACGTTTGATTGATATTGACATTGACAAAGGGCTCTGTGATAATCCACGTTGTTGTAGAAGCCATGTATTGGTACGAGGAATTCAATTCGTCATTTGTTGAGTAGCTCCCTTGAACTATGGTTCCATTTAAACGTGGTTTGGACAAGGGAAATTGCAGAAGTTATGGCTTTGAAAATGAAATTGCAGGTCTGAAATTTGGCTCCAATCATTCCATACTCTCAAGAACTTGCAATTAAGAAAGTTATTTTTCTCAAGTATGAAACATTGTTGGGACGATAACATTGTTTTGGTTGTTATTAAAGAATCCCATAGTTTTTCTCAAAAGAACCATAAAAATATTTACAAGAAATATGATGAAGAGAAGAGCATGGAGTGGAGTGGATCACTAGCAATGCTAGTGGAGCAATGCTAGTGGAGCACTAGGCACTAGCAACAACTGGATCTAGAAAGAAGACAGGGAGGAAGTTATCAGAATTTGGTTACACTTTTCCAATGAAAGAATAAATATAATTGTATGAAATCAGATAAAGAAGAAGGTATGTAATCTGTATGGACTTACTATGTGGTGGTATCTCTTTATTTTCATTTTCTTGTTGATGCACCTTCTATATCTTTGGTTTTTTATATCTTTGTTTTTTAATGGTTATGTGGTCACTTATAATCGCTTATGTTGGAAATTCAACAATATTGGTTATAGCTTTGTTTAGCCATTCTTGAATAGAGTCCCTTAATGGGAAACAATTACTTCATGCTTTACATTGATACTTAGAAATTCAATCTCAATTTCCCTATGCTCAATAGATAAATTTTGCAATATAGTATCAATATTTTCTTTTTTGTTTGTATACTCGAAAAATGAATTATCAATGTCATCATAAATATACTCAACCATACTATCAAATTTTTCGGCTAATGATTTCTTCATATTCTCAACTTGCTCTTCAAATTTCTCTCTCATGATCACTGAATTCCAGATTAAGTTTGGATATGAAACCCCAATAGAGGAGCCTAAGATATCCAAACCAATAATTTTGGAGTATATCTCAGTAGTTTTGCATGACCGTTCTTTTAATTGATTTAACAACCCCTTTAATTTATTAATTATTTCAATCCAACACGTCTTTAATTTTTTTATATTTCTCTCACAGGGAAAATATTCATGTTTCCTTCTATGGTTCATCATTGCCAAGACTTTCACTAGAAACATAGAAACCCCATATGTGAAGAATCCTTCATTATTCTTCAATTTTTCATTCAAATATTCTTCAGTATTTTGAATTCTTACACCGAGAGCATAAAACTTTTTTCAAAGTCCCATAAATCTAAAATGAGCATCATTCTTTTCTTTATTTTATTTTCAACAAAATGTTGAGTAGCAATGATTAAGCTTGAAACTTCTTTTATTCTCAAATTTGATTTTGGAATTGTTTGAAAAGTTATGTCAGATTGTATCATGGCGACTGGGGTAACCAATATAGGTGGGGGAATGAGATTTGCTTACAATTCCTTGACTCTCTCTTTAAGTCTGAGATTTTCTTCTTCCATATTAACTATTGAAATGTCCAATGCATCCCCTATAATTCTATCAATTGAAGATAGTTTTAACTAAAACATGTTTTTAGTATCAATGATGGACCACGAATTTCCTTTATTATTTGTCTATATTGATTCAAAGGTCAATTTCTTTGGAATCTGATCAAATAAAACATTATGCATAGAAAATGTTTCTTCATCAGAAAATACTTCATCTTGAACAACTAATGTAGCGGACTATACATTTTCTTGGGCATGTTCTTTATCATCTGGAAATCAGATATTTTCAATATCCACATCCAAGTCCATATTATCAAGCAAAATATCATCTTTAGATACGTTTTGTTTTTCTTCCTCTTGTTGAGAATTGACCCTTTTCCTTTTGACTTGTAATCTATTAGGGTTTTCTAAAATTCCTTAAGGAGGATTCCTTTCTCCATCGTCACCAGAATTGTTACTTGGGGTTTTTCTTGGTTACGTCATTGTAGATAAAGGATTCACCTTAGACAAAATACTTTTGTGAGAAACAACAGGTGATTGAAAATTTATTTCATTTGAAGGTTTCTCTCTTTTCTTGTGGCCTTCAATAGTACTCATGACACTTTCTATGTCACCAGAATCTTTATTACCACCCTGAATCGGTAGTCATGACTTTCACCCTCTTCTTCTCCAAATATGATTGTATTGATCATTGTGGGGATGAAACCAACTACTAACATATGATTATAAAAAAGGTTGTTAGGGTCAAACCCTTTCATCTCTTCTGCAAACTCCAAATTAAACTAGTTAAAGTAAGAGGCGTATTCATCAATTTTGGGAATTTCTCTTAGGATAATTCCACCCACTTTCCAAGGTAGAGGAATGAACTATTTTTTCCTTTTCTCATAAAATGCATGAAACCAAAACTTATACTTCCTCACCAATTCTATGACGAATAATTTTTCAAGCATATAATAGGGGAGATATACAGGCTTTTCATGAAAAAAAATCTTAATGATGTTGTAGTTATCTATTTTCTCCATAATTCATTTTTTATCCAAAAATATTGATGCTTACAATGAAAGCCTCGAAGTATCTTCCCCGAAAAGTAATTTTCTTTTAATTCAGAGACAAAATCATTATAAACTTCATAAAAACAATGGATAGTTTTCTACCTCCAGAGAGCTTGATAGCACATAGTCACGGGGACAATCTTTGGATTTACCCTTTTTTCAACATTCTTACCTTTAAAAACATGACAATTTGTGATAGAAAATACCATATCTGATGTCATATAAAACTTTTTCTCGCTTCTGAAATTCATCAACTATGTAGAAATTGCATTCAATATGATATTTGCCCAATCAAAAATAGCATCCTCATGAACTGTAAAATATAAAATATACAAGGCCAACCGAGAAATAGTTGTTGTAGAATCATGACCAGTAACTCTAGTAAACAACCAAGAAATTTATCGATACGGATCATTTAAATAACTAACCTAGATTTTGGATAGGTCTTCCAACATCGCAACATGGTCTTGTAGATATTTTTGCAAGGGCTCAATTCCATTGTTTTTCCCTCTAAGAAAATTTTTGGAATATTCTCCTTTGTATGTTAGGTTCAGCTCTGGTAGCTTTAACATTTTCCTGAAGAATGAAGGCACCAATGAAACAATGGAAAACTTTTTCGAGGAATGGTTCTTCTATTCTTGACAAATTTGTGAGTGCACTAGGTGACGATATCCTTGCATTTGAAAACCTTAGGGACACAACCATCGAGAGTTATTCCTGATATCTATACTTTGTTACTATTTCTCTTTGGAAGCATTGAATAATACCAATATGCCCTCAACTAGTGTGATTGGGATCCTCTCTAACGAGTATATTTAAGGTATCCCCGCAGAAATGTTGTCTCATTTCAACCATCTTCAATAGATTGACAAACTTCTTTGTAATGTCGCTCAAAACAGTAAAATAATATTTTACGTTAGATCTTTGATTGATAACATTAACCTAAAATAAATGAGATTTTCCTCGATAGAAACAACATTAATAATGACCTTTTCATAATTTAATTTAGTATTTGAGTTCGTAGAATTAACATTTAATTTGACTTGAGAAATGTGAAGAGGAAGGAAACATCATGGCGGAGTGTTGGAGTGGGAAATTTCAAATGAGAATGCAAGTCTACAAGTCCGTGAATGTGTTGTGATAGAAAAAATGGCTAAGTATGGATGCCTGTCGGACGGAATTGTGAGGATGGGAGATACAAAGAAATGAAAATATGAGTTCATGAGTTCATGAGTCCACCCAATGAAAAATAAACTAAGTGTTGGGAAGAGGTCAAGAGAGAAAAGTGATATGTTGTGAGTCCAAAAGTCCACCAACCTACGAATGAAAAATAATCTAAGTATGGAAAGGGTGTAAGTCATGGGGGCAATGAAAAACAATGAAAGGGAAACATATTTAGGGAAAATAGGGAAAATAGGGAAAATAAAAGTGCAGAATAATAAAAAGAAGGAAGAGGCTAAAAGGTTCAACACTTATGTAGAAGATGAAACTACTTGGAATTTACGTGATCCTTCTAACACTACTACAATATAAGTTTGTAGCATCCTTGTTTTGTTCTTTTGCAAATATTTTTTTCATTTTCATTTTTTTTGGACATGTGTGATATTAATTTTCGTTGAATTTGCATTAAATCTAAGACATTGAAATTAAAAAAAATGTTATTTTTTCTGTTTCATTTCTGCATCAAGTAACATCTAAGTTTCAACATTTTTATGTTGTTTCCACGTCGATAAAATTTACAATTCATCATTAGCATCATGTTTGTGTTGGATTGCGTTGAAGTAGCATCTTATAGATTAATTTCAAATTAGTGTTGCAATATTATATTCCATAAAAAACTAAATGTGAAATTGTTGTCATATTTGTACACAATTCTGACATCATTCTTCCAAGAAGTTTCAACTAATCATTGACAAGGGTGTAGTCTACAAAACCTAATGTAAGGAATTTTAAGGTCACCCTGAAATGAATGATAGAACCTGATGTGAAGGATAATAAAGAAATTGTAAAGGAAACAATATAAAAAAAGAGGTTGCAAGCATATATTTGTTCATTTAGGAAAGCATACATCCTCCATGAAGTCCATCTCTTCTCTTCAAATTTTAGTCTAATACATTAATAGGAAAACCTCGAGATGGAAATGGTAAAATAAATGTACATGGATTTTCGACGTCGACAGGGATGAAGATCTGGATCGACATAGGTTGATCAACGGATATGTATTCAAGATGTTTGGTGGAGAAATAAGCTTGATGAGTAAGTGACATGCAGTCATAGATTTGTCAACAACAAAAGATGAATGCATGGAAACCACTCATGGAACCAAAGAAGCATTATGGTTGCAAAGTCCATGTTCAGGATTCAGGTTTGAGCAGAGAGATATGAAGATAAGTTGAGACAGTCAAAGAACAATATTTCTGGAAAAGAACCTTTCTTATCATTCAAAGACTAAGAACATTGATGTACAATACCATTTCGTAAGAGATATGGTGGAAAGTAACAAGGTGTTGCTGGAGAAAGTAGACACTTTGGAAAACATAGAAGACTCCTTGACCAAGTCTGTGAGTGTTCTGAATTTTTCTTGGTGCAGAGAGGCAATGGGTATTTTTGGCCTAGGTCTGTGACCAAACATTCAGGAATATCCTGGTTTCAACAAATAAGAAAACAAATGGGAGAATGTTGTTTTGTTATATTATTTGCAGTGAAAAACTAGTCAAGGTGGATCGGCTCACAGTCGAATTCAAGGTGGATTGAAAACTGGTTGAGGGTCGAGGTAGATCAAAACAAGTCAAATTTTGAAGTTATTCAACCGAGTAAAGTCAAAGTCGAAGGTTGAGGCGATTTGAAATGGTAAAGGCATCGACAACAGGTAGAAGATTTCAGCCAAAAAGAAGTCAAAAGGAGGGCATGTGGAAACTAATTGAATACCGAATGCAGGATGACTGGTAGTCAACTCGTAATCCTACTTGGAGTCAACTGTAACAGAATCCCGAGATTCACAGGATTTGTAGCCAATGATATGAAGGGATTTGTAATTGGTTTTAGGGACCATGACTTTATGTATTTTCCTATTGTAAAGCCGATAAATAGGTGTGTTGTAAGGTTGTAAAGGTTGATAATCAATGAATCGTAAGATAGCCAGTATTTAAATAAATCTTTAGATGTCGGTTGTTGTTTATACATATGTAAGTCAAATTGGATACAAGGTTGTTCTTGCATAAACAAGAGGGTATGATGTGGATTGTGTATTAGGTGTGGACCAAGGTTAGACATGTAACATTTTATTGAGATTGAATAAGACAATGAGAGAGAAGAATTCTTAAGGAACGTTGGTTTTCCCGGTTTGGGTTTACAAGGTTAAATCTTTGTCTACTATGTAATTCCTTTGTGATTTATTTTATTGATTAAATTTTTCTTCTCTTTTGTTAGGTTTAGTGTGGAAGTGTATCTCATTCCATGGCACTCTATTTATAGAAGATAACCCAAGTCATGTTTGTCCACATTTACAATTAAATCCATGATTTTAGGTCAAAACCAAATTCATAATTCTTAACTAACTAAACGATTTGTTCATTTTTCCCACATAGGCTACAAAATAGTAAAATAAAGGAATGAAATCCCATAAAAATCTTCTCTAAGGTTTCACATATGAAAGAAAGCCTCCAAATTCTAGGACGTCATGGTGTAAAGGTGCCACGATGTCCCCAAATAAAGAAAAGTGTGGGGTCACCAGCCCACAACATCACCAAGTGTACACAATACACCCAAAAACCTCCTAAACGTGTGACATCATGCTGCAAGAGATGGACATTTGGGCATAGGATGGTTACATCATACCTTCTTCATTCTTTCGGGCCACATTCATGTGCCTGGGACGTCATCCAAGGTGCAACACTCATCATCCTAGGCCTCCAATGTGTGGGGTGCAACATCCATCCAATGGGATTTCATGCCCCTATGAAGGTCCAAGTGACTTAGTCCCTTCATGAATGGATTTCACTGGATAAGGTCCTACAAAGACAAGAAAATATGTTCTCTAAGGGTCTACAAGTCATATGAATCATGCCAAGTAAGACACATTTAATAAAATAACCACCTGAACAAGTGCACTAAGCGCCCCTTTTCAACCTAAGAAAATTATCAAATTCCTTATGAACTTTTCCAAATTCAGGTATGGGAGGGGTGTAATGGTGCCCTATTGGGTAGGTCAATCCCCGAGTTAAGTAATTTTTCCCAAGAACAACCTCTGTAGGCCATGTAGTGAGTATGAGGTGGATTGTGCAAAGTACTCTTGGGCATGGGGTTCTTTACATATCAACGGATCATACTGCCTCATTTATTGGTGCCTTTGTGGAGGGTGTGTTGCATCCCTTCGTTTTCAATGCAACCTTTTTTCAAGCCCTTTATTTTCCTTTCTTTTTTACAATCTGAACATTGAGTTCTATGTGCAATGGAAAGAAAAAGAGCACCAAAAAACCACTTGAAGTTTAAACACATTGAAATTAAAGAACATCACAATGCATTCCCCAATCAAGCGGGACACCATTTATTTAGTTTATTTTAAAAGTACTTTATTTTTATAGAGAAGTGATTCAGAGCTCTCAATACCTTTAGGGTGAGCATCTAGAAGGATGAATCGTGGATTTTCATTTTATAGTGTTAGCTTCAACACATCTGGGCCTTTAGCCTCTTCTTCCCATGAAATAAGGTACAAGCCCTTCTTGGGGTCAATGAACCCAAAATACCAAAAGATGAGGAAACAAAATGGAATAAGTGTGGAAAGTTGTAAATATGAGTGGGGATGGTACGATGAATCTTCAAGGAGACCCCCTAGTAGTATCATTTTTCCTGAGTGTGACCAACTTACTAGGATACCATGCCAACCACCAAGGTGAAATAAGGAAAAAAATATAATTTCCAAGAAAACATTCCATAATAAAGAAAGGACTCTTTGAAACATGCTCAAATGCTTCAATTATTCAAGTGACAGTTACCATGAGACTGGACTTATTACCTCATGAAGCAAGACCTATTGTCTTTTGTGGACCAAGATGGTGTGGAATACATTGTTATGTTCTGATGATGAGTGGTGATGCATGGTGGATAAGAGAAACTCTATTTCCCCAATGTGGGCCCTATCAGTCATTTAGCTCTTGACACTCCATGTCTACTACCTGCAAGCCTCAAGAAATTATCTCCTTAGTTACCCCTAAAATGAGGGGTAACAAAATGCATGTCCATTCCTCCTTGAGTGTATTCCTACTTTTTCATCCATCAACATCATACACGGACCCTTACATTGTATGTATTCTATATTACCACTAATACCATTCATTTATGTTATAATAATAATAATTCATTCAAATTTCCAAAGAGTATGACCTATCACCCAATCTGTATTAATAAATACACCATTGTATCTCAATATATCAATCCCCTCTAATATATTAATAATAATATATATCAATATATTTTAATATAACCATATGGGCTTTCTCTTTCGTGGATGACTTTATGAATGTGTTTTTAACGTTCACTTCATAACATTTAGTTAGTAGAGTTTCAAATTTTGGAAAATCCAACCAAAAGTATTCCTCTAAGAGCCAAGAAATTCTCAAAGATAACTTCCCATTGGAACATACACCATAGCCAAATTTCAACGTATGACAATGTGGGAAGAATATACATGACATGATTAATATCACAATAAGAATACTCTTGCACGTGAAGAGGAAAATATATGAAATGATTACTCTCGGAGCATGAATATTAGTATTTCAACACAAAAGTGACAATATAAAATTATAAAATGAGTTTAGGACATCATATTATTACTCTTATGGAAGGAATACAATACAATATAATATTGTGTCAAGAGGAAAGTGACCCTATGAAGAGCTTTTCCAAGAGTATTTGTGTCTAATCATCAAAATTCACATTGATATTAGGGTTGTTAGAGGACAAGACCAAAAGTTGAATTATGCTAGAATTTCTCGAAAAACAAGATAAAACTTTCATTTTAGTGGAAAAAGGTTAAAATGGTCTTAGCTAATATCTTATCTGACAAATTGAGGGCTTCTACCCTCCTTGAACAGAACCATCAATAACTTTCTTGACAAATTGAAGGTTTCTAACCTCCTCAATAAAGATGATAGAACTATTTGTTTGTTGCAAAAAGGTTAAAATGGTCTTGATAACAACTTGACTAACAAATCAAAAGTTTCTAACCTCCTTGATAACAAGATATAATTGTTACTTTAGTTGGATATAGATCAAAATTTTCATGACGAATAACTTGGTGGACATGCTCCTTTAGTAAAACTATTTTTAGAAGATCCGGGAGTATGTGTAATGTCTCCTTATGTTCTATACTTACATGTAGGAATTCTATTTACTTGTTGTTGGAACACAATGATTAGACCCGAGGTTCAAAATTAATTCACCAACAAAACCCTAAAGATATTAGCTCTTTTAGCATCACCTGTAAGCATGTGAATTCTCACCAGAGGTTCCTATGGGGACTGCAGGAACCGGGATTCCACATTCATGAAGGGAATGGATATTGTTTTAACATTAATTATAACTTAACATTCATTCAACATGCAATATACCATGTTCGCGAAACCATAACAACATAATAGCATATGATAGATTGATCTTATTTAATCATTCAACATGTGTGTGAAACCATCAAATACATATGCATATTAACCCTTAAACATTTATTACATGTGCATAATAAATAGATTAAACCATCAGACTATGAAATCAAACACATTAGAACACATGAATTTAACATAGTTCACCCCAACTGGGCTACATCCACAACAGTTGGATTCTTATATTACTCATTCATATTCAGTCATTACAACAAGTGTGCACTGCACTCACATAAGATAAATCATTTCTACCCCAAAATTCCCTAGTCGTCCACACATACAGTGCACACTTAGCTCATTATGTCTCACTATCCTCATTCGATCGACCCCTTCTACCCAAAAACAAATTACATATGTATACATTGATACTAGGGCTTATCCTGTTATAAAATGGATCAAAAGGTCTAACTAATTTACATATTTTGCACACGATGACTCCTGAAAAATGTATTAACAGTCTTCATTTTCTATGCACGCACAACTCCTTAGTTGACTTGTAGCACGTTTTTCTCCTACGTGATTCCCAAAACTTGTCCCAAAATGACCTGCTCCAAGACTTTCACATCAACTTTAATTATGTGAAATAAAAAAGTATGTCATTAAATATAGATAATCATAAACAATCTTACTTGTACATTTAAGTCAATCTTAAATATGGATATCATTGTATATTATTGAATTTATAAGTCTTATTAATAATAATAATAAGAATATAACATAGTATTACTATTATTATTCCTATATATATACTTGAAGCATGACTAAGTAGTCATAACCCATAACCCATTCCCCATTACACTATATAATTCGGTTATCTCCCATTGTATTGAATATCATTCCATGAAATATTATTTTGACTTAGTCGCCACGATTCCTTTATGTATTGCACTATATGATTTGGTTCTCTCTCATTATATAATATTGAATATTACTCTATGAAATATTGTGCTAACATTGATTTACATAATTACCTTTATGAAGATTTATTATTCCCATCTATACTTTATAAATATCTAATTTTAAACCTAACATTAATTTAGACATGGATTTGGTTCAAAACATCACATTTAAAAATACCTGGGTATCAATTTCAATTTCCATTTGAAATGGAACCATAATTTTGAGAAGAGGATTATTTGTTATTGGAAATCTCATTAGAGTCTTAAATACAAAGGTATAAATGTTGAACTCTGGGATTGGGATAAGAAAAACTTAATTTTCAACATTTTATATTTTGGTTATTATTTTTATATATATATGTGAAGTTTGAGTCCATCACATCTCTTGTGAAATTTGGAATAAAATTAAGAAAATCCAAAGATGCTTTGTAACCTATAATTTTAATGTTAAATGCAACATTTTTTACCCCAATATCTTAATTGATTCTCAATGTACATATGTGGAGTGTAAATACATGATTACATATTTAATTGTAAACATATTTTGTTCAAGTTGTGGATAAAAAATAAGTTCCATGTTATTTTTTCTAGTATGGGTAATAGTCATCACAAGCTTAAAAGACGTTATACTTAGGTTGAGGATAAATACTCTAAGGCTTTGCTTAATTATTGGAACATAAATAAAATAATCAAATTATTCATATCGCTAAATCTTACATTGAGATCTGTAAATGGTGGGCCTATGGTATTTCCATTTCGTTAGTACAGATCTATTGCATTCAATGTCTTTCCCAAGAACGAGTTTTAATTTGGAATCAACGGGTGGATGGAATATTTTTCTCACTCTATTAGTAGATCACTTTATCCAAATGACAACCCCTACTCTCTTGACAATCTTTGTGTGTGACTATTTGTACGAGTCAATGAGGTGGAGAGAATGCATAAATAGATTAAAAAGAGAATGTATGACCCAAAGGAAGGGAGTATTACACTAGACACCATGAATTTAATACTCAATGATGAAGGAAGTAACTTTGCAAGGAATTAAATCGACCATAGTGCATAGAGTATGAAAGAGAGTTGACCCACCATTTGTGGATAGAAGGACAATGTCGAGCTTTGAAAAAATGTACAAATAATGGATAGAATCAACTAGATGGTCGATTGGGATTCCCAACAAGTAGGAAATTGTTCCAATAAAACACCATCATCATGCAATGAAACCCTATCCACTAACCAACATGTTTTTCCTTGATCAATAGTGAAATAACTAAGGGAAGCACTATGCATACAAGAAAATTGTTTGTTGTGTGTGGAATCGGCTCTCATGGAATTAACCAACCATTGGAACGAGTATGTTTTGAAGTCAACACTCTCATGAAGTAAATATGAACCCTTAAGAGGTGAATTCCCAATTCCCATACAAATTGATTGTTGTAGCTCGAAGAAATCATAACCAAAATCATTCATTACAAAAAACCCACACTAGAACCATGAAATCAAAATAATGACAGATGAATTTCACATTTGACGATATTTTTTATTATGTTGAGGATAAAATCAAAAATGCATGAGATATACATAAACTTTGTTTATTGTTACGCTTTTTTAAGATCAAAATTGCAGCAGGCCATGGCTCAGAGACACCTTCACTTAGAGTGAACAGAAACATTAAATTGCTCATCCACTCAACCTCAAGTAGGTTTCCCTCTTCAAGATCTAACTTTTGTTACTGTACCTCCCTCTTTTATCTCTTCTCTACAACCTTCATTCTTTTAATGCACTACTTTTGGAAGGCCAATCATCACATGGCTAGTTTCCACTTCCCATTTTTCCGAAAAAAAAAGACAAAATAAAATCAAAATAACATGCACAAGTTTATTACAATTTTACAAAAAAAATTAGGTGAGGATCGAATTTGGATCACAACTCCCCACTTTCAAGATTTTGGTCCCCAAAAGCTTCAACTCCTTCAATCTTCCTCTTCTCCTATTATCAAGCAAACTATGAAGAATCTCAAAGAAAGGATGCCTCCATTGTAGAATGGAAGATAAGAGATGAGTAGGGTTTTCCTTTTGCATAACCTTGTTTTCCTTTTCATGTTTGTGGATGACATTCATTACTGCAATAGGTCATTGGAAAATCATTTCTCCTTGGGATGAAAGTGTAATAAAATCCTCTTTCCTCTCGATCTTGACTCTCCAAAATTCATTCTTGGATCTTCAGTTCGTAGGAAAGAGTTCTGGATGAAGCCTCCAACATTTGGTCTCCCAATGTCCAGTCAATTTACAATACTGGAAATATTTCTTGCATGGGCTCCTTGGCCTTATATAGTGCCAAACATTTCTATACGTTTGAACCCTTTTCTTGCAACATAAAAAAAAAAACTAAGCCATACCTTTTCAATTTGTGATGATGCTTATCAACTTGGTTTATTGGTCACCTATGAGTTGGATAAAATATGGATGGAAGAATCATTTTTTTGCGGTCGTATTCCAAGCTTCTACAACCATATTTAGGTGGCTTGTTCGACATGGATTCTTTTATGGTTGATATTTCCTTGAAGAAAGTGGTTTCAGATTCACTTGTGTTGGCTTCTTGTCCATTGAATCTCGGGCCTTCGTGATTGGGCCTCTATTAAGATACAATGGGAATCAAAATCCCTTGGCCTTCCTTTCCTATCCCTTGGCTATCATATACCATTTTCCTCATGATATTGCATCCAACGCCTCTAGTGTGCTTCTCAAAGTCACCAGGGGTATTGGAAGGTGAGTTTACCATTTTTTCCTCTGTCATGGTACTAGCTTTGACGGTGGAAATAGAAGGGGCTTGCTTGGTCTCTTAGACAACTTGTTATAGATTCTTTAAGTTATATTCCTTTTCCTTGAAGTCATGGTATAAGTGAGTAGTGAAATTTGTGAACCTTTCCTCTTCCTAGTTATCCAACTCAATTAATTTCTCCCCCAATTGCAAGATTTTCAATATGCTCCTGTCTAATTTTCCCCTCATGGTGGTGAAGGAGTTCTGGTGCTTGGAAATCTCTTTCTCCAGCTCATATTCTCTTTGTCTCCAATACCGAATTTATTCTTGGATTTTCCTATTGAAGTATATCAACTCTTCCAACTTCTCCCTATTTAAGGATTTTCCCATGGAATCCACTTCAAGGACTCTAACAAACTTTCTCTGATACCATCTAATCCGTAAAGGGTGGGCCTATTGTCTATCCATTTCGTTATTATGAATATGTTGTGAAAATAAATTCCAAGTATTTTTTTAGAACAACTTTTTATTTGGAATCAAGGGTGGATGGAAGAATTTCTCACTTTATAAGTAAGCCACACTATCCATATGAAAACCCATATACTATTACATCAATTTTATTAAAAGTAAATGGAGATATCAAGTGAAAATGAACCCCAGTAGATGAGATACTTCCAAGGAATAAATCAACCGGATGTGTTGGCCCTTGACCAAGTTTTGGGAGATCCTTGGTCAAGTTTGACCTATTTTGGGACTTTGACAGCCTGTCGAAGGAAGAGCGCAAGACGAAGCAGAGATCGTGGGATATCAACCCCTTTTTGTGTCCTTTTTTGGATTTGGGATTATGTAACGGGTATGGGATGTCGACCCATGGGTTTACCCATGTTTAGGCCTATTTTGTAATGTATAAATAGATATCTAGGCTATGTAAGAGAGGGATAAGAGATGCATATATGTGTGATATTGGGCTAAGTGATAAAACGAATGGCTAAGTGCTATATATGTGATTGAAGGATTGTAAGTGCTTTGTGCATACTGTGTGATATTTGCAGAGCTAAGTGCAACTCATTGTAAGAGGTTGTGGAAGTTTGAGTGCTTATATCTACTCGGGGAAGGAGGATCTAGCGAGCTACACAGATCTCATGTCCTATGTGGAGTAGGGTTTTGAGGCTCTATGCATGTAACCTATTGAAGAAGATAAAAAAGAAGAAGAGTTGGTGGATGTAACCCAAGGGTGGGCGTGAACCACATATATGTTGTGTTGCTATGCTTTGTGCAATGTGTTGATATGTTTATGTCTTTACTTGCTAAGTGCTTTGAAATAAATAGATAGATATGTTTATGCTTTGTGATAATGATGTATATATGCTATATCTGACCCATGTGAATATTCTTAGTGCTTGAATCTTCCATATCTAACCTACTTCTCTATGATAAGTGATTAAATACATCAGATCTGACTGAATGATGCAATGCTTTGTTTTATCTGCAAAATAATATAGTAGTTAAATATTGATGAATTGTCCATGCTAAGTGTTTTATTAAGTATTACAATCATAGATCTGTGTCCCAAATAAGGTTGTAGACACCTGAGTCCTACAACCACCCCTGCCTCTACCTCGGGTGAGACTTCATCTGCTTCACAAGTGTTGTCGAAAGGACCGGTAGTTAGGGTTTTGTTGGTGCATTGTTGTAGCATTGAACCCTCGTTCTTCCTCTATGCCAACAAATGCTTCCGTTGTCAAGACCTAAAACCGTGATTGCTGGGAATTGAGGAAGAAGAAGCTTTGTGTAAAGATCTAGCCAGAAATTGTGAAATCTTTGTGTGTATATCTGTCACTCTAACACGCAGTACTCTACTTATTTTGTGAATATTTGTGCTAAAGGAAAGAAGTCTGATCTGAAGAAAAGGGGTAAGATCTGAAAGGTTTGTGCTTTGAGAAAGGTAAAATAGAGAATTATTGATTAATATCTACAAGATCTGTTCTTTTATAAAGGTAAGAATAGTGAAAAGCTCTAGATCTGAAACCTTTGTGCTCTGTAGAAGTAAGATAAGTGGAAATGTTTGTTTCAAAAGTATGGATCTAGGTATGTTTGATAGATTATTTCCTAGATTGAACACTAGGGCACTAATAGATGAAAGAAGGTTTGATATGTTGATTAAGGTTGGTTTTCATTGATGTCAACCCTTGAAGAAAGCCCCGTAGCACAAAGGTTTAGGTAATGGACCCAATATTGTTTGATGTAAATATGACTCGGTTTTTTTTTCATGGTTGATAAGAAGTAAATATGTATGAACTCCAATGTGGTCCCCTTATGGTGAAAGCCCTCACGGGAAGACGCTTTGTGGAGTAAGAGAACCCATGCTTAATTGTGGAATAATGAGATGAAGGATGTATCCCCTTAAGGGTGAAGTCTCACGGGAAGACGCTTTGTGGATAAGAGAACCCATGGCAAGCCAATTGTAACAATGATGAAGTAAGTGAATTTGTCGTGAGCCATCCAGATGGATAGTTCTTTTCAAGTCATTTCTAGTGGTATGTGGAATGTCACATAATTCCTCACGGTTAGAGAGTTATGGCCATGAGAAGTTGGAGACCCCAGGTTTGGGTAATGGACCCAAGTTTGCTTGATGGGTAACGATATGAGTTGTGATATATTTTCAGATAATACTATTCTATATGGATAGTAAATGTCATACCATTTCTGGTGGTATGTAGAACGTCACATTACTCCTCACGGTTTGAGATTTATGGCCTTACGAAGTTGGAAGACCCTCATATGTCATCTAGAAGCCTCAAAAGGTCAAAGTAGTCAAAGTGGTTTAAGATATTTTAAAAGGTAAATAATAAAATGAAGTGATGAGTGTATTATAATTCAAAGTGAATACAAAATAAATTATCTCAATAATAAATTTAATGGAGAAATTAGAAGTGGACCGAACCTTAAAATAAGGAAAGTGGGCCAAGTGACCTAGAAGATGTTTTTAAGGAATCTACTTGGAGAGTATAAATAAGAGCCAAGGCTCTCTCATTTGAATCACACTTGAGAATATTGAATATCTATATGTGTCTGAGGTAACCAAGGATATCTAAGCTGAAATTCTGAGGAAAGTGAAGAAAAGAAGGCCGAAATGCAAGGAAGGATAAATTCTTTTGATGGTGCTTTCTAAGCTATGTTATTTACAAGTCATCTCACCATTTTCTCTATAACGTTTTTTCTATAATGATTAAGATCCTGAAATTGCTATGAAAGTGAGAAAACATATCCAAGTATCTATGGTAAATAATTCATCTTGTGGGTCACTGTATTTTCGGAGTTACACTCTGTGGAAAATAGGGTTTGTGGCGAGTCCTGAAACTAGTCAAAATCAGGTGTTTTGGGTAAAAACGTCATAACTTATTCATAATAGATCCAACTTTAATGAGACTAAATTTTTTGGTTAGGGTACAATCTTTAGTATGTTGTGTAACAGTTTCAGATCAATCAATAAAATATTTTTTGCGGGGCACACTCTACACGGTCACTCTCTAGAATAAGCCAGAATTTAGTAAGGTATGCCATTTTTACTATAACTCCTTTTCTGAGAGGTTCCAAGTAGTGAAACTTGGAGGAATTTTATAAAAAAAACTAAAGAACATTGTGTATCAGTTTCAGATCTTTATACATTACAGGTTCAAAGTTATGATTACTTCAAGTTAGGGTTGTTGACTAATCCAAAACTAGGCATGTGAAACTAAAGAAAAGTTTGATGAAAATGCTAGTCTCTTGTTTTTAAGGTTAAGGAAGGTTTGAACGAATGTGATCATATACACCAAGTCTATTACAGAGCTACAAATCAGATTTGGATGATGAAATTGATGAGGGATTTTGGTTGTGGTACATGTTGATTACATGGTTGAGACAAGTAGTTGATGAATTGGCGCACATACATGAGGTATATAGTTGATGATGTTTGTACATATTGATGAGTCATAGTTGATGAGTAGTTGACACATGATTGGTACATAGTTGGTGCATATTTTATGCACTTGTTTATGGTACAGGTTGATTATAGGTTGGTGCATGGTTGATGCACTTGTTTATGGTACAGGTTGATTACAAGTTGAGGTACAAGTTGATGCATGGTTGATGCATGGTTTAGATTTATTGGTATAGGTTTACAACGGTATATCTCACAGTGATAGTGTGACAATGGTTCCATCATTCTACTTCTACTTCAAGGTGGTAGGACAGGGCAAGGACAGGTGGTTGTAGCCACCTTCTGATTGTAGCCGAAGAACATTGGGGGTTCTAGCCTCCTTCTGGTTGTATCCAGAGAATTTCGGAGTTGGAGATTCCCTCAAGTTGTATCCTAAGAAACTAGGGGGTTGGAGCCTCCTTCCAGTTGCAACTGAAAAAAAAGGAAGTTGGTGCTTCCAATGAATGTAATTCTTCAAGACATATAAGAAAAAACATTCTGTGGTTTTCTCCCGATTTGGGTTTCCACGTAAAACACTGGTGTACTGTGTATGTGTGTGATTGTTTATTTCTTACTACTCATTATTGGATAATAATTCTACATTGATATAACATTTGAAGAAAAGAGATTATAATTACATTATTACTAACTCACCCCCCCTCTAAGTAATCCAACAATAGGTTTCAGAGCAGGTTCCTTCAGAAATCATTTTAACCACTGAAAGGTAGATCATGGAGAGTACCAACTTGTATAAAAATGGAATACCACAGTTTGATGGACAAAAGTATGCTTTTTGGAGCATAAGGATGAAGACATATATACAGGCACAGAGATTTCAGGTTTTGCAATCAATTGTAGATGGATACATAGCACCAACAGTTCCACCAACAAATGACAAAGCAATGAAACTTGGTGAGAATAATTCCAAAGCCATAAATGCACTTTTGAATGGTCTCAGTGATACGGTATTCACCAAATTTGCACATTGTAAATCTGCTAAAGAGATTTGGGACAAGCCTTGAAATATTTATGAAGGAGATTCAAAAGTCAAAGCAACAAATCTTCAAACTTACAGAGGTCAGTTCAAACAACTAAAAATGAAGGAAGATGAAGATATTGCAGCCTACTTCTTACGAGTCAATGAAACAATGAATGCAATCATAGGATTGGGAGAAGAAATCGAAGAATCTGTAATTGTTCAAAAGGTACTAATATATCTTCCTATGATATTCAACCCTAAGATATCAGCACTAGAAGAAAGATTGGATCTAAACTCAATAAGCATGGACGAACTGCATGGAATCTTCACAGCATATGAGACGAGAACTGAACAAGAAAATCCAGATGTAAAAGAGGTAGCCTTCAAAGCATCCAAAAGATCAAATCAAAAGAAAAAGGAACAAGAAGAATATAGCAGCAGCAACGACATCTCGAAAGATGATGAAGAAGTAGCCAACTTTGTCAAAAGACTGAACAAGGGAACGAACAGTAAGTATAGAGGTAAGATTCCCTTAATTTGTTTTAATTGTGATGATATTGGTCATTTTTCTAACAAATGTCCTCATAAGAAAAAGAGAAATGATGAAGGTTACTCAAAAGGTAGACAAACATATAAAGGTAAAAGAACTACAAAGAAAGTTTTCAAGAAAAAAAATTTCACCAAAGAAGATATCTCATCATCAAATGAAGATGAAGTTAGTGGCGGTGAAACAGGAAGAGTTATATTCATGGTAGTAGAAGACTCTAATAAAGAAGACTCTGAAGAAGCATATGAAGAAGTAACTGAAGAGGCAAAAGTTGGCTTTCAAGAAGAATTAATGAGTGCCATAGAAGTTATCATAAGAGAAAACAAGAAAAACAAGAAACTACAAGCAAAACTAGATAAGAAAAAAGACATTCACGAACTAGAACAAATGATCACAAAATTGAAGGTTCAAATAGAAGAAGATAAAAGAATTGAAGAAGCACTCAAAGAACAACTAGAATAAAAGGACAGGATCATTGGAAACCTGGAAGCAGAGATTGTCACACTAAGAAATGATATTCAAAAGAAAAATATGTAGAATAGCTCAAAAGTTCTGGATGACATTATCAGTAGACGAAAATCTTATCTTGACAAGTCTGAACTTGGATACAATCAGATAGAAAAGGGATCAAGCTCCAAAACAACAGGGCAAGAAACAAATCCAAAAAGTTATGCAGAAACAATCAAAGGGGATAAAAAGATATACAAGGAAGATTACAGGGACACTCCTCCACTGAGAAGATTCAGATTTCAGAATCAATAGCAGATAGACAGGCCTCAAGAAGAAGAAGGATTCATAAGAGCACCTCATTTCATAAGATATTCAACTACCAGGTATCAAACTATATTTTTTGGTTTATTTTATGCATGTAATAATTTTGGACATAAAGTTGTAAATCACAGAGCTAACGACAGGAACAATAACTACTTTGAGAGCCATACACAAAGGGGTTATTCAAGAACACCTAGTGAAACACAGAGAAGAAGTTACAATAGGTTTGAATCTTTGAGAACTAAAGTGGAATGTTACAAATGTAACAATTTTGGACACATGGACAAAAATTGCAGAATGACAGTCCCTCCTAAAGAACCTCAACGGAGTCACAAACAAGAACCTTAGAAAATGGCATCGATAAGAAAGCAAGATCAGTATAGCAATGAAGAATTCACTGTCGCTCTACAAGCTAAACAGAAGAAACGTGGTTGGTATGTTGATAGTGGATGTTCAAAACACATGATAGGTCATAGAGACAAGTTTCTTACATTACGAAAGGAAAGAGATGGATCAGTCTCCTTTGGAAATGATGATTCATCCAAAATCATTGGAAAAGGCACAGTCTGAATTGGGAACAAGAATGAAACGACAAAAAATGTTCTACTAGTAGAAGATATGAAACATAATCTTTTAAGTGTGAGTCAAATGTGTGACCAAGGTCATAAAGTTACTTTCGATTCATAAAAGTGTGAGATAAGAAAAGAAGGTTCAGGGAAATTGGTCGCTACAGCTGC